>SJYR01004127.1:352599-362699 GCA_006410655.1 Kobus ellipsiprymnus | reverse complement strand
GGAAGTGGAAACAACAGGATCAGCCCTAGAGTGATAGAAAGAACCTCCTATCAACAGACCATCAATCAACTAGCAACTCTATTCCAACAAACCAGACAACACAAAAGAAACAGACAAATCCCTCCAAACACTCAAGTCGCCTAAGCTGACTCGGGAAGAAACAAAACATTTCAACCAGCTTCTAACAGCAAAGTCTGAATCAGTAATCAGAAACCTCCCAATAACGAAAATTATTCGACAAGACGGCTTCATGGGTGAATTCTACCAAACATTTTGAAAAAGAACCACACTGACCCTTCTCAATTCTTCAAAAACCTGAAGAGGAAGGAATAGCTCTTAACTCATTCTATGAGACCAGCATCACTTTGGCAGGGGGTCCAGATAAAGCCATCACAAGAAAAGAAAATGATAGATGAATATCCTTTATGAATATAGAGGCAGAAATTCTCAACAAAATACGCTGCCGAATCGCAAATTGAATCCAACCATACGGTAAAACATTATTCACCATGACCACGTGAGGTCTATCCCAGGAACATAGGGTAGCCCCACATAAAGAATGCGTCATATTAATACAAGGAATAAAGGAGAAAAGGCACTTGCAAAATCCAAAACAATTTCAAGCACGAGAAAGTCACAGCTAGCGCGGCGCTCAGTGCGGGCCACTGCAGCGGTCCCCGGGCGCGACCGCCCTCCCACGCGACGACGGGGCAGCGGGGAGGCTGCGCCGCAGGGCCCCAGACGCCTTCCCGCCCTCGGGGGCCTCCCTGGGCCCGGGGCGGCCTGGGCCCCCAGCCTGCCTCCTCTGCCCTCTCCTACTGGGGCTTTCGGAGAGCGGCGGGAGGCCGCGGAGCCGCCCGCCTGCCCCGCCCGCAGGCCGCCTTGCGCCTCGCCCCGCGCCCCGCGGCCGGCCTTTCCCCGGGAGCGGGCGCACGCGCGCCCCGCACCTGCTTCTTGGCCTCCGTCTTGTTGATGATGCCGATGATCCTCTGGGTAGCGCTCTTGCACTTCTTCCGGCTGCCGGCGGAGGCCAGCAGCGGGAGCCAGGCGTTCCAGTAGTGCCGGGCGGCCAGCATCACCAGGGCGCTGCTCCCCGCGATGCCTGCAAACCTGCGGGGAAGGCCCGGCCTAGACTGGCGCTGGGGGTGGGGGCCCAGGTCAGCTCTGCAGGGCCTGGACGGGCTCCTTCCCGGCCGTCAAGCCGTGACCATGCGCCACCCTCCGCTCCCGGTTTCTTGGGCCCATCCCAGTTCAGCCGTTCATGCTGCCCGGGACCCTGGGCGTGGACTGGGGACTGCTGCACGGGGCAGGAGATGACCCTGGCCACGGGGCCCCAGGGGAGGGGCAGACCCTGGGACTGTCTCCCCGCAGAGCACCATGTGCCGCGGCACCCAGCGTCTCCACCCACGGCGAGTGGCCCTCGAGAGCCGAGGCGCACCTGGCGCTCTCGATGAAGGCCTTGGCGGCCGCCAGACGCAGCTGCTTCCGCCCCTTGAGGTTCTCCATGATGCTCCTGCCCTGGATGCAGGCCACCGAGCTCAGCATCTCTGCCAGCAGCTGAACCTCCACCCTGGAGACGGATAAGCGCCTCGGCTCGCAGGAGGCTCCACGGGGAGGAAGGTGCTGCAGAAGGGGAGGGCCCCAGGAGCCGCCTGGTGGGGGAGGGTGCTGGGGGCGCCCAGAGTTAGCCGTGAACGTCCCGGAACCAGAACTAACCGCTCAGTCCAGCCAACCCGCAGAGCCATGAGACAGAATCACAAACGGATGTCTGAATGACTCCTTTGCAGGGTGTCTTGTGCGGCAATGTGAATGGAAGGAGGCCCCGCCCCAGGCGAGGTCCGGCCCTGCGGGAGCAAGGGGGCCCTGTCCCCAATGTCGCAGAGCACGGCCTGTGCAGCGGCCTTCGCTCTGCGCTAAGGACTGACAGCCCACAGCTCAGACTGCAACATCAGCAGAGAGCCACCAGCGCTCTCCTCTCAGCGGCTCGCGCACTCACAAGGCGTGCGTTCCTGCAGCTTGGCCTGGGGGCAACAGACTCACTCCAGGAGAAAAGCACTGCCTCCTGGGGAGACCCGCCTCCCCACGGCCGGGACACCCCGCAGCCAGGGACCTGAATGCAGGAGCCGCCAGCCGCTCGGCCACTGTCCGTCAGGAGTCTAGGGGAGAGGGAGGCTGCTCCTCTGCCTGCAAGGAGCAGGGTCTGCAGGGCCCGGTCAAGTCCACTCTAGGGATGAATGGCAAGCTGGCTCCGTCCCCCGGGAGGTGGGGGAGAGCCCGCCCGAGTGGGCCTTGGCGTCCTGGAGACCTGAAGACCAGGACAGGGTCCCTGGGGAGAGTGTGTCAACGACAGCTGGGTGACCTGCTGAGTGTCCTTTTGTTCTGTCTGCCACTGGAGGAGAATGTTGAAATCTACAGCTGTAATTGTGACTGTGTCCAATTCTTTCATTTTTGAAGCTCTGCCGTTCAGTATATACACACTTAGGATTTTACATTTTCTTGCTGACTGAACCTTTTCTCTGATCACACTGCCTACAGCCCCACCAGTGCTCTTGCACGCAAGGCCGGCAGAGTCCATCTTCTGCCCCCATAAACGATTCCTCCATGTCTTTGTATTTGGAGGGTCTCTCTTGAAAATGGCTTCCAGTTGGGTCTTGCTTTTTGCATCCAGGGGGACAACCTCTGCATTTTCCCTGGAGTGCTGGTGTGTTGCTCTCAACGCCTTTTTTGACGTGGTCAGGCGCAGTCTTCCACTTTGCTGTTTTCCTTTTGTCTGTGTGTCCTGTTTCTTTCCACCCGCTTCGGGATTAATTGGATATTTTTTAGTGTCCAACTTCATCTCTCCATCGGGTTTCCCATTTAAGCTTCTGCTTTCTTGTGTTTGTAGCACTTGCTCTGGTGATCACAGGGCACACCCTTCATGAATCACAGTCGGGTTAACTGACGTCACGTCTCTGCACGGACGTCAGGAGACAACCATACGCGCGCGTCTCTCAAGCCCCGCTCTGTGTAGCCACTGTCACACGCTTACTTCCACACCTGTCGATAATCTCACAGCACAATATATGTTTGTTTTAAAACAACATGTGCCTTCTAAGGGCTCCCCAGGTGGTGCTACTGGTAAAGCGCCCGCCTGCTAATGCAGGAGATGCAAGAGATGCGGGGTTGATCCCTGGGTCAGGAGGATCCCCTGGAGGAGGGCAGGGCAACCCACTCCAGTCTTCTTGCCTGGAGAAGCCCTATGGACAGAGGAGCCTGGCGGGCTACAGTCCACGGGGTCGCAGAGAGTCAGACACGACGGAGCGGCTGAGCACAGCACATGGTCCAGTGTCTTCTAAGGAACGGAAGGGGGAAGAACTGTGCGCGCTCAGCCGCACGCCCACCACTCAGGCGTCTGTCGCCGCTTCCCCAGCGGAGTCTCCATCAGGGACCACCCTCCTTCAGGCAGGACAGCCTCCCGAGCACACTGTGCTCTGCGCTGGCTCTTCTGGGGATGGAGTCCCTCGGTTTTAATTAACCTAAAATGTCTCGATTCTGCCTTCATCTCCTGAAGACTGTTTTCGGTGGACCACCTACAATGGGCCGCGGCTCCCGAAGAGAACGTGGGCCTCATCCGTGCGCGTGGTGCGTCTGCTTCCCTTCCACCCTCCCTCAGGGCTTCCCTGCCCCCTCTGAGTGTGCAGTCCAGCGATCTGACTGCAGCAAGTACAGCTGCGGTTTCCTTCATATGTTTATCCTGCCCGGGGTTCACTGAAAAGCCTGGATCTCCAGGTTGATATCTTTAATTCAGTTTGAGACAATTTCCACCTTGCTCTCCGGCCTGTGATCTTCCAAGACCCCACCTGCCCTCGTGCAGCGGCAGCCGCCTCCCCCAAAGGCGCTGCTCCTGGTCTTCAGGGCTTCCCTCCTGTGCTTCGGTTTCCATCATCTGCTGGCCCGTGTCCGGGCCCTCCCCGTGATGGGTCCATGTCAGAGATCATACTCGTCACTTCTAGAATTTTCCCCAGTTCTTTATTATAGTTCCCATTTCTTTGTTGAAATTCCCCGCCTATACACTAATTTGTCTATGAAAATCCTTTCTTCTTGTATCTATAATCATGGTTTTAAACCCATCGTCTGCTGACCCCAGCTCCCGTGTCACGTCTCCGCCTGCTCTGCTTTCTCTCCTGGGCCACACACGCTTTCATTTTCCCACGTGTCTGGCGACTTTTGCTGCTGTGCTGGGCACTGGGGGTGGGGGGCTGTATTGTTCAGAGCGTGGCTGAGATAGCCTCCTTTAAAGGGAGATTGGGTTTCACTCTGGCAGCCGGCAGCCAGTGAATTTCCTTGTGGCTCGTCCTTATCCGACTGAGATCTGGGTCAGGCTTTAGGGTACGTCTTGCAGAGCCCTTACAGCCCCGCCCCTAAGGCCTGCTCTTCCTAAGAGGAGAGGCTCAGTGGACACTCCCCGACTCCTGGGTCGGCACAGGAACTCCCTCATTTCTGTCACTCGCTTCTGACAGGCATGCGTCGCGCCTCCTCACCCCAGGAGCCTCCTCCCACCCGCGTCCTGTGGGGCCCAGCTGCCCCGGCAGCCCCCGGCTTTGATCTCCGGCCCCCTCGACTGTTTCTCCTGTCGGGGCTCCTCCACCTCCCTACCCCGGGCAGAGGCTGCAGGTGCGGTTCATGTCTGACGGTCTCTTCCTGCAGGAAGCGCTGCCTTGGGCCATCTGCTGGCCAGTGTCTGGAAACAGACGCTTCATGTATTTTATCAAGTTTTACAATTTTGTTTTAATAGCACAAGCATATGAGATCCATTATGTGTCATGGCTAGAACTGGCAGAAAAAGTGACTTAAATTCATATATAAAGACCCAACAGTGATGATGATTATGTTAAATAAAAATGCTAAACAAAGTAGGAAGGTAACCTCTGTCGGTTTACTTTAGGGATCGATGTGAAGTTTATATTTTACATTAATAGTATAAACATGAAACGGATTCTGGTAATTACACACTTGCCCTGGAGGAGGGCATGGCAACGCACTCCAGTGTTTTTGCCTGGAGAATCCCGTGGACGGAGGAGCCTGGTGGGCTGCCGTCCATGGGGTGATGAAGAGCACGGCCACCCGAGCTCCACTGTGTCACGCGTCCACGTGAGAAAAATAGGTGACTAGTAACGGCACTATTTTTCACCAAAATCTGAAACCTATTTGCACTATTGTTGTGAAATGCTATCATAAAAATTACTCTGTGTCGGGCTGCCGTCCATGGGGTGACGAAGAGCACGGCCACCCGAGCTCCACTGTGTCACGCGTCCACGTGAGAAAAATAGGTGACTAGTAACGGCACTATTTTTCACCAAAATCTGAAACCTATTTGCACTATTGTTGTGAAATGCTATCATAAAAATTACTCTGTGACCAATTCCACACTGTTTATATAACGTGCAAAATAGAAAAAAAAAAAGGCATAAAAATTTGAAGTGTGTGTGTGTGTGTGTGTGTGTGTGTGTGTGTATTTTAAGGTGAATCATTTGCAGCGTGCCACAGGGCTGAAGCTGACTGGGGATCTTGCTGACTAGGGCCGGGGGCAGGGCTCTGAGCGGCCAGCAGGGCCATGTGAAGTGTGGCACGCCCTTTGGAGACCACTGGCCTCTGCCTCTCCAGCTTCCCAGCGCCCAGCTCCAGGCCTGCACGCAGCCGGTGCTCAAGGTGGGTGAAAGAAGGGTCTAGTCCATGGCCAAGCCCCGGGAGGGGTGGCCCCACTGGGTGCAGTGACACCGACCACCACGAGAGGGCAGCAGCCGTCTACGAATGAGTTCTCACAGGTCGCGTGAAAACCAAGCCTCCAGCCTCAGAGGAAATGCCCCTTATTGCCACATGTAAACGTTTATATTTATAGCCTAGTTTATTAGGCTAGGAGTCGCTGTTTTAAAATAAAACTCAATTTAAGAGTCACTGATGAAGCGAAGGTGGACGGGCGCCCCCAGCTCTGGGCCTTGGCAAGCTCCGCTGAGCCTGCCGCAGGCAGTGGCGTCAGCCTCATCAGTCACGGAGGACAGCGCAGCGCGGACTTCTCGCAGCGTTTTCTTCCTCTCACAATTGGCTTCTGAGTTTTTATCAAGGTGGCACCTACTCCGTGGTTAAGAACTTCCCACCCAGCCCCCAGTCTGCTCCCCAGGAAGAACTGGCCCGTCTCCGGCTCCGTGCTAGCGGGTACATTCTTCTCTCCAAAAGAGGGGCTTCCGTCTTGGTGTCCCGGTTTGTGAATTTCACACGTAACCGACGGTAGTCTCACCGTGGCGAACACGGAGCATGGCTTCCTCGGGCCGTCCTTCTGCCCTTCGCCCGACTTACTAACCCAACCGGCCCTGGCGATGCTTTACGTCCGTTTATTATCTCCGTGCCTCGGAGCATCCCGTAGACCGGCACGGGGCGTTCCACTTCTCAGCTCCCCGGCTGGGGGTCTCACACCCCTGTCCTCTCCCTCTTCCCGCTGCTAAAACGCGTCAGCTGTGCTTTCACTGTGCTTTCGTGCTGTCAAAACTTACGCTTTACTGGGTAACCGTGGGCCAGTCTTCTTTGTCAGAGTGCCGGTCCTAACACGGCAGTATCAGTGAGCGCCACAGCAGCCTCAGCTCAGGCAGCGTGCTACTCCCGTGTCTCCCGGCGCTTCCAGCTGCCTTTCCTCCCTTCCCCCGGCTCTGGTCCTGCCCCTGCATCCTGGCAGAGGCGGCCCTCGCCCAGCAGCACAGCTCGGCAACTTTTCTGGCTTGCATCTCTTGTCTGCAGCATCCGACATCGTTTCCTTTTTTGGTTTACTCCCTCATGTTCCCAGAGTGTCTCCTCAAGTAACTTTCTAGAAACAGATGTATGGCAAATAGGTTTTCTGTTTAAAAGTAACTTTCTTTACTCAGATGCCTGAAAGTCTGGGTGAGTTAGAGTCACATGCAGAAATCTACTCCCACTTAGACCACTCTGCTTTCTTTTAGCTTCAAGTGACGGTTCCTGAGAAGACTGCTGCATTTCTATTTCCTACTTCTTTGCAGACAGCTTCCTTCTAAAAGCTGTAGGATATGCTTCTCATGACCTGACTGTCCTGTGATGCATTTGGCTGTGAGTATCTCTTCATTCTTCTCACTGGTCGTAGCGCTGGAGAGTCAGGCACGAGGGTCGGTCCCCTGCACAGGGAGCTCTCCTGCGCCACTCTTTTCCTACTTCCTCTCTTAAGAGCTCTTTCCTCCCGCTTCCTGTAATTCCAGTAGCTGGATGTTGGATCTCCAGTACAGTTCCCACACAGCCTCTGGCTTTTCACGTTTTCTGTCTGTCCTTCTTTACATATTTTCTGAGAGATTTCCTCACACTTCATCTCTAGTTCTTCACTGACTCTATTTTCACTTTCAGAAGTTACCTTTCTGATTTTCAAGAGCTCTTTAATCCTTTTCCTTTTGCTTCTTATTCCTTTTCCATAATAAGTAAGTGTTAGTTGCTCAGTCGTGCCCGACTCTTTGCGACCCCATGGACTGCAGCCCACCAGGCTCTTCTGTTCGTGAGATTTTCCAGGCAAGGATACTGGAGTGAGTTGCCATTTCTTTCTCCAGGGGATCTTCCCAACCCAGGAATTGAACCCCGGTCTCCTGCACTGCAGGCAGAATCTTTACCGACTGAGCTACAAGGGACGTCCTTTTCCATAATACTACATTTTAATTTTTTAATGGTACATCTTCTCAAGATATTGGAAGTTATTTACTTTTATAATGTTCACTCAGATCATCGTATGATCTGTGGAATGAATCACAGAGGCCTCAGCCACAGCTGAGTTGGGCCAGGCCTGTGGGGGATGTCCAATGCCCCCCATGCACCTCAGTTACCCCAGACAGCAGGGTGCCCCGCCCACACGCCCCAGGCAGGAGGGCACCCCGCCCACACGCCCCAGACAGGTGCCTCTACTTACTGTCCAGATGGAGGGAGAAAAAGTGCCTCCGCCCCTCCCACTCCCTGACAGCCCAGCCAGCAGAGACCACAGCCAGCCGAAAGGAAGCCTTCTGCACCTCAGACCCCCAGCTCCTCCAATGCCTCCGGTCACTGCAGGCCCTCCTGACACCCCTTTTCCATAGAAAAGCAAGCTCCCCTCTTTGTTTTCTGGATTTTCTGTCGTCCACCAAAGTTTGCATTTACCTAAGTGCAATTCTTCTGCTGTTCCCTGAAAGAACCTACCTTTCCTGGAAGATGGCTGGCCGTTATTTTATTGTGGCACTCTCATCCTAAGCAATTTTCCTTATTTTTTCCTGTTGGTGTTCTCTTTAAAGCTGAAATCTTTTCAAAACTCTGAGAAACCTCAGTTCACGCGTGATGAACGTGGCTTATTTGCTGACGGGCACAGCTTTACAGTGGTCAGCGGACACTATTGTCTGGTGGGGAACCCCAGGAAGACTTCTGAGAAGAACCCCAAGTCCCTGCCTGGTGCCAGATGTCCTGCCGGGCAACAGGGTACTCTGTGTGTTACCCCTGTGCCTTCTCTGTCTCCCCACACTGGGCACCTGGGCTGGCCGCCCCCTCTTCCCTGAGCCCGTGACCGCATCTGATGCACCTCACCCTGCAGTGAGGCCAGGGTGCGGCGTCTGGAACTCTTTCACAAGCAAAGACTTGGATCTGGCCCTGCACTACCAGCCTAGCCGTGCTGCCACAATGGGTGACTTCCTGACTAGGGGTCCAGGATCCCCTCTTTTAGGAAATAAACTCAGGGAATAAGTTGAAGAGAAGAGCCTCGAGGAAAACAGTCTTTACAGCAGAAACACTCATGATAGCAAAGAAAGAAGACTTGAGTGCCCTGACTACCTAAAAGCTGAAGGGAACCTGGGGCACAGGGCCACGGACGAGGCTTCGAGGAAGCATCCGGACGGCACGGGGGCCCTGGAGAGCCGGCTGCTGGGAGCACTCAGGTAGAGAGGAGCCAGGTTGGGGGCGGGGGACATTTTCCTTTCACTGTAATCACCATTTAGTTCCTTCTGAATTTACTTGGCCTCCTAAAGTCACCGGCTCAAAACCACTTTAAACAAAGCTTCCTCTCTAGAGCCGTGGGTTGAGCTGTGAGACCGTTTCCACATCTCTGCCCCCAGGATGCTGCTGAGAACGACCTCCCAGGGCCCCCGGATGAGGTGTCGCCCTGGCAGACAGAGGGCTGGGAGGGGTGGGGTGGCTGTGGGGCCTGTCTGGTGGGGGCTGAGCCCTGGTGGAGGTGCTCATCACAGGGGCACGGGTCAGGCCCGGGGTGACTCACGGATTGAAGGTCCGAAGGTACTTGATGCCCATCTGGATGGCCTTCTGTGAGCAGGCCACGGTGGCCTCATGGTCCCGGGCCATGTAGGCGAAGTGTGTCAGCCGCATTAAGGTCTGCAACTCCACCAGGAGGTCAGACCAGGCGCACTCTGAGGCCATCTTCACCAGCTGCCCGCGCGGAGGAGGGGGTGTCTGTGAGTGGGCGATGTCTCTGCTGCCGGCACGCAGGCTGACCTCCCCGGGGCCGCTGGTCACTTGGTCTTGGCTGAGCGACCCATGAGGGTGAGGCACTAGCTGCCACCCTTGGCCAAGCCGGGGGGGTGGCAGCCCGGGGACAAGTGTCCCAGGGTCCACACTGCCTTCCTGCCACATGGGCGGCCCTGCCCTGGGTGGTATGGAAACCAGACTCGGAGGCCCTGAGGGAAGCTCGGCGCTGCCGGAGGCGGGTGAGTGCTGTGCTGAGGACATGGGTGGGGCTCCAGCCGCAGCGCTCGGCCCTCTACATTCTCTGTCTCAACAACAGGATTCAAGTAAGCACCCGGAGTCGGGTAGGCTTGTCAGGGCACAGCCCCGGATATGCCCGTCAGACACCCAGTGACACCAACCTGGGCCAGGGGGAGGGAGGGGACACCTGGAGGGAGGGGACACCTGTGGGAGGAAGTGACACCCGTGAGGGGAGGGGACACCTGTGAGGGGAAGGGACACCTGTGGGGGAGGGGACACCTGTGGGGGAGGGGACACCTGTGAGGGGAAGGGACACCTGTGAGGGGAGGGGACACCTGTGAGGGGAAGTGACACCTGTGGGAGAGGGGACACCTGTGGGGGAAGGGACACCCGTGAGGGGA
>SJYR01004127.1:325538-351214 GCA_006410655.1 Kobus ellipsiprymnus | reverse complement strand
GGGGGGGGCGGGGGGGGGGGGGGGCGCGGGGGGGGGGGGGGGCCCGCGGGGGGGGGGGGGGGCCCCTGGGGGGGGAGGGGCCCCCGGTGGGGGAGGGGACACCCGTGAGGGGAAGTGACACCCGTGAGGGGAAGTGACACCTGTGAGGGGAAGTGACACCCGTGAGGGAAAGTGACACCTGTGAGGGGAAATGACACGCGTGAGAGGAAGTGACACCTGTGAGGGGAAGTGACACCTGTGAGGGAGGGGACACCTGTGAGGGGAGGGGACACCTATGGGATATAAAGTGACACCTGTGGGAGGAAGTGACACCCGTGAGGGGAAGTGACACCTGTGGGGGAGGGGACACCGGTGCGGGAGGGGACACCTGTGGGGGAGGGGACACCTGTGGCTAGAGGTGACACCTGAGGGAGGAGGGGACACCTCTAGGGTGGGGGGAAGCCTACCTGGGCTAAGGGGGGCACAGTGAAGTCCATGAGGCCCAGCCCGTTGCAGGAGTACATCTCCAGAGCGACAAGAACTCTGGTCATGCAGTTGATGTCCTCGTTGGTGCTCTGATGGGAGGAAGTCACAGAGGCCGTGAGGCCCGGGGCTGGAGAACCTGGAGTACTTGGGGCGTGAGCCCTGAGACACAGCGGCTCCTCAGCGACAATAGGAGCGATTACTGCGAAAGTCTGTCTCCAAGATGCTGTAGTCGCTAAGTTGTGCCAAGCTCTTGTGACCCCAAGCTCGCCAGGCTCCTGTGTCCATGGGATTCTCCAGGCCAGAATACTGGAGTGGGTTGCCATTTCCTCCTCCAGGGGATCTTCCCAACCCAGGAATCAAACCTAGGTCCCCTGCACTGCAGGCGGATTTTTTACCGACTGAGCCACGAGGGAAGCAAGAGACTTGGCAATGAGGGAAGCCACAAGGGCTTACCTGTGGCTCAGCTGGTGAAGAGCCCGCCCGCAGCGCGGGAGACCAGGGTTCCATCTCTGGGTCGGGAAGGTCCCCTGGAGAAGGGAAAGGCTGCCCACTCCAGTATTCTTGGACTTCCCTGGCGGCTCAGCTGATGAAGAGCCCGCCCGCAGCGCGGGAGACCAGGGTTCCATCTCTGGGTCGGGAAGGTCCCCTGGAGGAGGGAAAGGCTGCCTACTCCAGTATTCTTGGACTTCCCTGGCGGCTCAGCTGGTGAAGAGCCCGCCCGCAGCGCGGGAGACCTGGGTTCGATCCCTGGGTCAGGAAGATCCCCTGGAGAAGGGAAAGGCTGCCCACACCAGTATTCTTGGACTTCCCTGCGGCTCAGCTGGTGAAGAGCCCTCCCGCAGTGCGGGAGACTGGGGTTCCATCTCTGGGTCGGGAAGGTCCCCTGGAGAAGGGAAAGGCTGCCCACTCCAGTATTCTTGGACTTCCCTGGCAGCTCAGCTGGTGAAGGACCCGCCCGCAGCATGGGAGACCTGGGTTCGATCCCTGGGTCGGGAAGGTCCCCTGGAGAAGGGAAAGGCTGCCCACTCCAGTATTCTGGCCTGGAGAATCCCATGTACTGTATAGTCCCTGGGGTCACAAAGAGTCGGATATGACCGAGCGACTTTGCTTTCCCTCCCTTCCTTTCTGTCTCCAAGTTATCTTTTCATGAGAAACGGGAGCAGGCACTGCAGCCCCTAAGGTGGTCGGGCAGCTAGCTGACCCAGCCAGAAGTGGGGGCAACTGGCCAGGCACAGCGGGTGGCCCCGTGCCTGTGGGCCACCCCCTTGAACAGGCTCCAATCCATGCTTGCTCCTGCCGAGCTTAGACGCCCCTCCCTGAGGGCCACACTCTCCCCAGCCTCACTTCCCACCTGAACCAGTGTGTCCTGGTCCAGCTGGGCCAATGGAGCCTCCCGTGGGCTCCATCCGTGTTCTGGCCCCGTCTGCTGGGTCCCCAGCTGCTCCCCACCCCTCACTCCCGTGGTCTTCTGCTCACGGCTCAGGGGCTGCAGGGTCCTGCCAACGGGGCGCCCCCTTCTGGCCTGGAGGCGCCTCCAGATAAGCCAAAGTGAGGTGTCACAGCAGGTGGACAATGCCCCAGAAGCCCCGTACTCTTGGTGGACAGTTACAACCATGGCCATCGGCTGGAGGAAGCAGGGGAGGCTGCGGCCAGGCAGCTCGAGAAAGCCTTCTGCCCCATCCCTACCTCACAGCCAGGACAGGACAGAGCCTCCAGCGGGGAGGCCTCCCAGCATGGCCCCGCCCCCATCAGGCCCCGCCCCATCAGGTCCCGCCCCAGCAGGCCACGCCCCAGCAGGCCCCGCCCCCAGCACCTGCTCCTCGGTGCCCAACCGCGGCCCGATCTGCTGCTGCAGGAGCTGCCGGCCCTTCACCCAGGCTGCGATGAGCTGCTGCCGGGCACTCACGGGCACCACCTCCTCGGGCTCCATCCCGTTGGTCAGGTTCAGGGCAAACTCGCAGATCTGAAATGGAGGGGCTCTTGTTCACGACACCTGGATCCAAACAGGGAACCCGGGCCAAGACCCCATCTGCAGAAACAAGTGGACCTGGCTCTCGGTCCAGCCAGCAAAGCGGTCCACACAGGCCCAGTCCCGAGGCGGCGAGGCGCGGCGGCTGCGACCACGTCCTCTCGTGCCCTCCCCTCGCGGCGAGCCCGGCCCCTGGCGTTGCCATCAGGTCCCCGCAGCACCGCTGGTCCCCGCGGACCGCGGCCCAGTGGCTGACGTTGACTCTGGGGGCCGCGCGTCGGGGACTACGCCCCCTGCCCCGCCTGCCTATCTGTCACTGGGGGTGGAACCCCATCGCCTGCCACAGGCTTGGCCCCTGCAGCCACCAGGACGCCCAATCCCCATGGGCCCCACTGTGCTCCACGTTTTCTGAGGTTTCATTTTTCCCCTAAAGTGTAACATGAACACCTGTCTTTCATGAACTGCTCAGGACCCCGCAGCTCAGAAACCCAGGGGGCTGACGGGCCCACCCCTGCTGCTCCTCTGCGCAGCCTGGCGGAGGACACCCGCTTCCTGGACTAGCCTGGGAAGACCCCTTGCCATCAGACCCCACAGCGGAGGGCATGGTTGATCCCAGATCCAGTCACCTGCCCTCCGTGGGCACACTGGCCTGGCTCTTCCTGCCGGATACCCAGCCACAGGACAGTCGTGCCTCGTGCCCTGCACTCCTGGATGTCTGGAAGCCATCGGACACCAGCAAGGGCAGCCCAGGCTCACCCCTCCCTGTCTGGTGGGATCCCTGGAGCCTCACAAGTCTCTCCCTTCTGCCCTCTGCCTGAGCCCTCACCCACTCTGCCCAGCTCTGCCATCCCTCCGATACTGCAGCTGGCCCGGCTTGCCCGGGGCCCAGGCGACCCTGCAGCCTGACACGGCAGCGCCTTTGTCCTTTCTCCCCGTCCTGTGTCACGGCTGGGCCCACAGCAGGGGGCAGAGGTGGTCTTTGTACCCCTGCAGGAGGTGCTGCTCTGGGCCCAGACTTAGGGCAGCCACGGGAACTCATTCTCCTTCACGTGGACTCGGGCGGGGACTCGCTCCCCTTCTCGGGGACTCCGGTGGGGACGCGCTCTCCTTCACGCGGACTCGGGTGGGGTGGTGGTCACCGGGTATTGGTCAGTGCCATCGACACCCGTCCTCCTTGGCCGGGATGGCTACCCCCGTCCCCGCCACTGGGAGCTAACGGCAGGGATCAGCGCCCCCGCCCCGGTCGCTGCGGGACCGACGGTGTCCGGGGCCCGCATTTTGTGTTCGGTTCTGCAGTGCTCTGCTCTGACCGGCACTGGCCCTGTTCTCCAGCCTCATATCATATTTTTCTGCGGGCTGGGCCCTGCAGGGATGTCTCTGATCCTACAGAGCCCTCGTTTTCAGAGAAAGCACAGCCCGCCCAGCCCCCCGCCCCCAGCCCCATTTCCGGGCAGCTGAGAAGCCCCCAGCCTCACTTCCTCAGCTGCCCTCCCTGCGCGGCCCCACCTGCCGGGCGGTACCTCCACAGCGGCCCTGACTTCAGAGGCAGCCTCGGGGTCCAGCGGCGTGTGGAGCGGGTTGGCGCGGGCCTGCTTCCTGGCCTTCTCCGGCACCAGGGCTGGGACCCAGCGGATGATCAGGCCTCTCGCGAGCGCGCTGCACAGCGTCGCCAGCAGCAGTGGGTCCCTGCAAGACAAGCACGTCCAGGCCAGGCCGCCCCAGGGCAGCTGCGGTGGCGCTGTGACGGGCCGGCCACAGGGTGACCTCTGTGCTGCGTGGGCAGGACCCCCAGGGAGTGCGCGGGGCCTGGACACATGCCCACCACTGGGCCGCCCAGCAGGCCCTCCGTCGGGTGCCAGGTAAGCGGGCTTGGCCCAAACCTCCCTGCTTCTCTTTGAAACGTCTTAGCGCCAGAACTGTCAGATCCGCACGAGCACAGACTGGACGGCTGCCCGAGAAGGAGAGGCTGCCGCCCCCCAGCACCCGCGGTCCCGGAGGCCCTGCTGGGTCTGGTGCCCAGAGGAGAGCTGAGGGCACCAGGCGGGCCCCTGCCCCAAGGCCCACTCCGGCTGTGTCCTTGTGTGCAGACATCTCTGGGTCCTGATTCACTCCAGCCTTCCTACCTCAGGATCTGTCGAAAACCTTTAAATCTGAGTGTTTAGGCTAAAAGCGAAACCAACAAAAAACACAAAGGCTGCAAAAGCTCATCGTGAGGGAAAGCTTTGACCTTTGACCTGACTTGATGCTTTTCACGTTTCTCCCCTGGATAAGGAAACACAGGGAACCAGGTCAGCTTCCTGTCTCTGTGAGACCCTGGCCTCTGCCAACCTTTCCCAGAATCCCTCTGCTTGGAACAGATTGGTACAGGCTGGGAATCCACGTGTGGGCATGAGGGTGGCCGAGCGATACCCCCGTGCTGCCCTGTGGCTCTGAGAGGGTGCGTGTCCTGCCTGGGGTACACAGCCAGTAAGACAGAAGCCCCACCCCTGCTGGGTGCCGGAGGCCCCACACGCCCCTCCCCTGAGGGGACGCACGCCTGGCCCCGGCTCGCAGGCTGAAGCCCAGGGTCTCTGGCAGTGGCAGGACAGAGCCTGGGCAGCCTCACGCACCCGCTGTGGCCCACGGCCTTCATGGCGCCCAGCAGGTGGTACAAGGCGTCCAGGAGCTCCCGCTGCCGCCCGGCCTGGATGAGGTGGCGGTTGTGGTTCAGCACGTAGACCACGGCGTTCTGCACGATCCACGGCTCCCGGATCTCCTGTCCGATGTCGGCGGAGCGCAGCCAGCAGTTCATGGCGTACTGCGAGAGGCCCTCTACCCAGCTCCTGTGGGAGGCGTGCGTCAGGCTCTCCGGGAGCCAGACTCTGCCCGAGCCGGCACTCAGCCGCCAGCCAGAGCCGTCCCTGGAGCCGGGGCTCAGAAGGCTGCCCTGTCAGGGGCTGCCCGTCGTTCTCGCTGAAGGACAGGACCTGCCTGGCTCCCCTGGCCCTCCCATCTCCCTACCCATCCCTGTCTGAGGCTGGACCCCCGGCCAAGCCTGCAAGCTGCCCGTTCACCTCTGCACCTGCCTGCCGGTCTCCCCGGTCTCCCAGGGCCCGCGGCCCTGGTCACACACAGGCCGCCCTCCTCGGTCCACGTGGACACGGGACCTGCTCGCCTCAGACCAAGGCTTGGCGGACCTTTACTGTAAAGGGCCAGACGGCAAACCCTGGGGTTTGACAGCTACACAGTCCCTTCTCTGTTGTGTCTTTTTTGCTGTTGAGATTCACAAACTAAAAAACGTCAAAACCACTGTGAGTTGGCGGGCTGTACGAAAGCTGTGGGTCAGATGCAGCCTGGCCTCTTCCAGGCGTGGAGAGCCCGGCCCTAGCCCCAGGCTGTGCTCTGAAACCTCCAGACAAATGCTGTCTGCACAAAGTCGGGGTCCTTCCCTGAGCCCTTCCTGGGCAATGGGCATGCAGGCCCCCCCCAGTGGGCACGTATGACGGCCCAGCCACCAGGGCAGCCAGTGGGGCCGGCCTGTCTCTGCGGTCAGCGGGCAGCTAGGGCCTCGGCTCCCGCGACGGCCCCAGGGACGGCCACTCTCTGCCACGTTCCCTAGATGCAGACAAATGCAAATGCAGATGCAGCCTGGCCTCTTCCAGGCGTGGAGAGCCCGGCCCTAGCCCCAGGCTGTGCTCTGAAACCTCCAGACAAATGCTGTCTGCACAAAGTCGGGGTCCTTCCCTGAGCCCTTCCTGGGCAATGGGCATGCAGGCCCCCCCCAGTGGGCACGTATGACGGCCCAGCCACCAGGGCAGCCAGTGGGGCCGGCCTGTCTCTGCGGTCAGCGGGCAGCTAGGGCCTCGGCTCCCGCGACGGCCCCAGGGACGGCCACTCTCTGCCACGTTCCCTTACACGTGACTTCAGGTGAAAACAGCAACACACTGTTACTACGACAGCACCTCGCTCTCCTGACTGAACGGCACTCGCCTCTCACGTGGACGAGGCTTCTGCGGGTTCCCTGAGGACCCTCATCCCGACCACAGACTTCCCGGGACAGCTTCCCCCGTGACCACCGGCCCCCTCACATCCCGTTTCCACCAGTAACAGGAAAGACTGGCCACAAGGGCACCGGTGTGAGCCAGGAGACACGCCGGGCAGCTGCCCCTGCCTCACAGCGCTGAGCTCAGCCCAGCCCCTGCCTTGTGCCCCCAGCCCCGAGGGCAGCGCCCCCAGCGCCCACCGGTACATGATCCACTCGGCGTTGTCCTCCGGGCACTCGGGTATGTAGCCCATCGGGTGCTGGCTCACATCCTCAGGGGGCGTGGGCTGGTCGTTCAGCTGCACACCTTCCGACTGCAGCAGGTGGACGGTGGCCTGCGGAGGCCGGAGACCCCTGAGCAGGGGCCGGCAGGGTGCCCGCAGGCCTCCCCAACCCCGGGCCATCCCTGCCCCAGGTGATGTCTCCTCCCCCACACACCTGCGTCTCAGAGATGCAGCCCCAGGACAAACGTGCCTCTCACGCCGCAGGGGCCACCGAGTCCCAGCCCCTGTCCTCTGCGGCCGCGCACAAACGCCCCGGAGGTGGCCGAGGCCACTGGGCAGGGTGATGGGACTGAGACGGGACTGAGGATGGGGGTGGGTGCCTTGCCTGGCGCCCCGGGCCCGCTCACCTGCCCCCACTCGCAGCACTGGCCCAGCCCTCAGGAGGTGCCCGGCAGACCCTCACTGAACAAGCCCAGGAGCATTCTGCCTGGGTTATGCCGGGTTGCTCCCTCGACCCCCAAAACAAGCCACCCCAGGCGGCCTCACCACTGTGTGGGCCCCCGCTCCACCACCCGGCTGGCCTGGGGTCTCTGCATGCTCACGGAGGGGCTGGGCTCGCTGTGGGGGCTGGGCCCCAGCAGCCTCAGCAGCCTCTGAGATGACATCAGAAGCCAGGTTTCTCTCTCACACCTGGCTCAAAGTGCGACTGAAGCTACTTGCGGGCCAGGACAAAACCAGGTCCAGTACCAACCAGCCCCTGGGACCCACATCACTGGGGACTCACAGTTCAGACACTCCTTCAAAGTACAATTAACATCAACACTCCTCACAATACATTTTGACATATTTTTCTTCCAGAAAACCTCCCAAGAATGCAGGAAAACTTTCGTAAGCGACAGGCCCCTTGGGGAGCAGGGCCGGATGCTGAGGGTCACGTCTGCGCGCGTGCGGGGGACGCACCTCGGCGCTGATGAAGCCCACCTCCGCGAACTTGCGCAGCACGGTGGGGGACGTCTGCTTCTGCAGGACGGCTTCAGAGTGGCCCCAGGAGTCCTGCCCCGCGCCGTCCCAGCCCTTCTTCTTCTTGCCTGCAACACCGGAGTGCTGCCCGTCAGAGCCTGAAGTGCTTCTCAGGGATGGCACGGTCCCCGAGAAGGGGGGCAAGGTGAGGAGTGGCTTCTCTGGGAGGCTGACCTCCCAGGTGCAGGGCCCTGGGGGCGGCGAGGGCTCCCCAAGCCGCAGCGAGCCTCCAGCTGGTTCCCTGACAGACAGCTCAGCTCTTGGTTTTCTGTGTGCTGTTCTGCCCCTCAAGAAGCCCCCATCGCTCCCGCAACACCTGCGTCTCAGCCCCCTGGGACCCCTGGCATGCCCCCGTGTCCTCACCATCCCCAAGACCACCGCTTCCAGAGACCTGCAGGCTGGACTCCACCAGACCCAGGGCTCACGGTGGAGGGCCACCCCCGCCCAGCCTCTGCCTGCAGGCGCCAGCCCCATGACCCCTTCCTGAGCTCTGGTGGACCCCCCAGTGACCCCCCAGTGCCTGGGAAGAGCCCACTGGTGCAGGTGCCCGTATGTGGCTGGAGGGGCCCACCTCGCTTGAACTTGGCCGGCTTCTTCGCCTTGACGCTGTCGTACAGGAGGCAGAAGCGGCTGGCAGTCCGGCACACGTCCCACACGTTCTGCTTCCTGGCCACCTTGGCCAGCTCCGCCCAGATGTGTATCCTGCACAGGCGCGCAGGCCACACCTCGCTCGGGGAGCTGGCCAGGGGCCGCCCGGGCGGGGCAGGAGGGTGGGCCGGCGCTTCGCTCCCCCAGGCCCGAGGCCCTGCACCCACCCCCGAGGCTACCCACCGCTCCTTGTCGTTCTGGCTCCCCAGGCGCCGCAGGTGGCCCACGGCCTTGTCCACGCTGAGCATGTGGTGCCGGGCCTTGGCAAACAGGTAAGTGAAGCGGCCCCGGGTTTTCCCGATGGAAACTGCAAGGGCCGGCAGGACAGGCTGCTGACGTGGCAGGCCGGGGAACACTCCTGAAACCGGCCCCCGCCGGACTAGGGACAGGCTGGGGGGTAGCCTCCCACGGGCGATTTTTGATCTTTTCATGAAAGTTAGGTCTCCCTAAATGTGCCTTGACCGGGAAGGGACTCCAGGCCCCAAGAGCAGCTGGTGGGCAGAATGACTGCCGTCTGTAGCCGCCAGGCTGGCCCCCAACGGCCGCCACCCATGCCCAGGTCTTCAGGAGCTGGCTGGCGCAGACCCTGCTGGAGCCCCTTGCCCGTCAGCCCGCTTCTCCTGCCGGAGCCCTCGCTGGGTGCATTGCACCAAGCCCCAGGGGCGCCTACCCTTCAGGGCCCGAGGCCCTCACACCTGGCAAGACAGGAAGGGAACAGGTGGCATTGCCTCCCGCTGGGCGGGGCCGTGCAGGCCCAGGAGACAGGCTCCCCAGTGCCCCAAGTCGGGGCAGGCGGCTGCACACGGGCACAGAGGCCCGTGTAGGTGGAGGTCCGGGTGGGCGCACCTTTGGCCTCGTTCTCGCCGTCGAGCACAATCTGGAAGGTGTCAGGGGCCAGGGCCAGCCCCGCATTCACCAGCAGCGCCCGCTTCTTGCGCACGCTGTCCTTGGGCATCGCTTTCTTCGCCTGCAGAGGGGAGGCGGTGTGATGAGCGGCTCCCGCCTGCCCCTCGGGGGCTGCCGGCCGCCCCGCCCCGCCCCGCCCCGCCCCTCGGGGCTGCTGGCGCCCGCCCCGGGAGCAGCGCCCGCGGCACCTGCTCGATAGCCATGGTGGCCCTGTCCTCGTCGCGCGCGGGCGCCTGGTACAGCATGGTGCACAGCTGCAGGCGGTTGAGGGCCCTCCTGATCTTGTCCTGGTAGAGGCCCAGGCCGTCCAGCAGCGCGGCCTTCCTCAGGTGCTCCATGGCGGGCTCCAGCCGGTCCGCGTCCTCCTCGATGTGCGCCATCTCCACGTGCACCTGGCAGCGGAGCTGCGCCACGAGGCTGCGGGCAGACCGCGTCACGGCGTCACGGCGGGCGGGCCGCAGGCCTCCCGGCGCCCATTTGCTGGCCCTGCCTGCTGCCTGCCTTGCTGCCAGGACCCACACGAGAGACAAAGAGGAGAGCCCTGCGGACCCCGGGAGGCCTGAGAGACCACTGGTGCACCGCGAGGCTGGGGGCAGACGGGGTCACGGCGGGCAGCACCGCGGGCGCTCGCAGCATCACCAGCAAGTGAGCTGGTGCAGCCCGAGCCAAGGCCGAATGCTGTCGCCTGCTTATTGAACTCATGCAGAGCACATCATGGGAGACGCTGGGCTGGAGGAAGCACAGGCTGGAATCAAGACTGCCGGGAGAAATATCAACAACCTCACACATGCAGATGACACCACCCTTGTTGCAGAAAGCGAAGAGGAACTAAAGAGCCTCTTGATTAAAGTGAAAGAGGAGAGTGAAAAAGTTGGCTTAAAACTCAACATTCAGAAAACGAAGATCATGGCATCTGGTCCCATCACTTCATGGCAAATACGTGGGGAAACAGTAGAAACAGTGTCAGACTTTATTTTGGGGACTTCAAAATCACTGCAGATGGTGATTGCAGCCATGAAATTAAAAGACACTTACTCCTTGGAAGGAAAGTTATGACCAACCTAAACAGCATATTAAAAAGCAGAGACATTGCTTTGCCAACGAATGTCCATCTAGTCAAAGCTATGGTTTTTCCAGTAGTCATCTATGGATGTGAGAGTTGGACTGTAAAGAAAGCTGAGTGCTGAAGAATTGATGCTTTTGAACTGTGGTATTGGAGAAGACTCTTAAGAGTCCCTTGGACTGCAAGGAGATCCAACCAGGCCATCTTAAAGGAGATCAGTCCTGGGAGTTCATTGGAAGGACTGATGCTGAAGCTGAAACTCTAATACTTTGGCCACCTGATGAGAAAAACTGACTCATTGGAAAAGACCCTGATGCTGGGAAAGACTGAAGGCAGGAGGAGAAGGGGACGACAGAGGATGAGATGATTGGATAGCATCACCAACTCAATGGACCTAAGTTTGAGCAAGCTCTGGGAGTTGGTGATGGACAGGAAAGCCTGGTGTGCTGCAGTCCATGGGGTCGCAAAGAGTCAGACACAACTGAGCGACTGAACTGAACTGAGACCCAGGCTTTGCCTCGGAGGGCGGGCCCTCTCTGCTCTGCTCTGAGTCTCTCCATCTCATCTGCCGTGGCACACACATCCTGGCTCAGAACAGCCATGCGTCCGCAGGCTGTGGGCCCTGCCTGGCCTTTGTTCCTGCTGTGTGCCTGCTGGAGCCGCCCGTGTCTAAAACAGTAACCACAGTCTCCCCGGAGCCTTCGCATCACCAGCACCTGCACCCCGGCACAGCCTCTGTTCTGCACAGGAGCATCAGCAAGGCCGATAACTTGGATCTAGTTAAACTTCGATGGGACCCACGTGCCGACCCTCCTCCAAAACGAGGTGAGAGCATCACCGGCTCGGCCTGTAGCCTCGGGGACGAGGAGGCAGAGGTCAGGACACCGGAGTCGTGGGCAGGATAGGGCACCCGGTTGGGGCCAAGGGTGAGCTCGAGCCCCCGTCAGGGAACTGGGTCCACAGTCTCTGCCTGGAAGCCTGGATGGTAGCCAGCGACGGGCCCCTTCCCTCTGGGGCAAGGAGAGAGGAGGCCTGCAGAAGGGAGCTGGCCCAGGGCCACGGGGTGTGCTCAGGGCAGCCTGACCCTGAATCCACAACGTGAGACTCGTCCCTGGCTGAACCACCCGAAGAGCCCGCTGAGGCAAGCCGACTGAGAGTCCCTTGGACAGCAAGGAGATCGAGCCAGCCAATCCTAGAGGAAATCAACTCTGATATTCACTGGAAGGACTGATGATGAAGCTGAAGCTCCAATACTTTGGCCAGCTGATGTGAAGAGCCAACTGTTTGGAAAAAACCCTGATGCTGGGAAAGACTGAGAACAGGAGGAGAAGGGGACGACAGAGGATGAGGTGGTTGGATGGCATCATCGACTCAATGGACACGAGTTTGAGCGAGCTGCGGGAGATGGTGAAGGACAGGGAGGCCTGGCGTGCTGCCGTCCACAGGGCCACAAGGAATCTGACAAGACAGTAGCTCAACAGCCACACAGCCGGACCGTCCTTCTGGGGACACATAGCCAACCGCCGCCTCAGGGAGGCCACGGGGCTGGGGCGAGCAGACGGCAGATTCCGACCGAGAACCCGGGCCTCCCAGAACGGGATGGACGGGATCGGACGAGGAGGCCTCAGAAGGAGTAGTTTTCAGAGTTACTCTGCTTCCAGTGGTGATCGGGTCTCTGCCACGCTTAAAGCTGGACCGAACAGCCCCAGGTCTGGGCAGCGCAAGCCTGGGGCCCTGGAGCAGGAAACTCAGGAAGGAGCCCATGCTTGCAGCCTCTGGAGACAGTGTTCTGAGGCACCGTGGGCAGAGTGCGGCCCGGAGCCAGGGCAGAGTGGACCCACGGAGCCGGGGCAGAGGAGTCCAGAGGGGGGCCTCTGCTCGGGGCTGGAGAAGTGGAACTGGACCGGAACCGGACCAGCCGCTGCCGGCCTGCCCGCCAGAGAGGAGAGAGCCGGGTGTTGCTCTCTCACCAGACGTCAGCCGAGACTGCACGGGGCTTCTCCCCAAGAGTGCGGGCCCAGGGAGAGTGCTCTTGACCCACCCAAAGAGAACGTACCGTCAGAGCCTGCAGAGAACACAGTGCAGGCTGGAAGATACCATGACCTTCCAGAGACACAGCCGAGGAAACACGAGCCACCTCTCAGCCAGTACCTGGAGTGCCCACGAAAGCAAGCAAAAATCATCACTTTCCTAAAAAGATCACAGAGTCCAGAGACTCCACAATGCAGCAACCACAATGTTCAGTACACAATAAAATGCCGCAGGATATGCCAGGAAACAGGAAAAGGTGACCCACAGTCAGTATGCAAGATGGGCCAGAAGCTGGGTTTAGCAGTAAATCCTTAATGCAGACATTACAATACAAAAATAAACATGTACAAAAAGTTGAAGGAAAACATTGCTAATGAGAGAACAGATAGGGAATCTCAGTAGAGAATAAAAGGAAATATTACAGCAAAAAATCTGTAATAACTGAAATGAAAAAATTCTTGGTTGAGCCTAACAGCAGATTGGAGAGCAGAAAAAGAGTCAGTGAACCTGAAGTCAGATCAATAGAGATTATCCCAGAAGAATGCACTGAAACAGATTCTTTGAAAAATGAACAGAGCCGAGACTTCCCAGGCAGTCTGGTGGCTAAGACTTCACCTTCCAAAGAGGGGGCTGTGGGTTTGATCCCTGGTTGAGGAGCTAAGAATCCAACAAGCCTGACAGTGGAAAAGCCACAACATAAAATAGAAACAATACTGTAACAAATTCAAAAGGTTTCTAAAAATGGTCCACATAAAAAAAATCCTCAGAAGAAAATGAACAGAGCCTTAGAGACCAGTTAAGACAGGATTCAATGTTGTGACTCATACTCCCCCGGAAGAGCAAGAATGAGGCAGAACTATGGTAAGAAGTAATAGCCAGCAATTCCCCAAATTTGATGAAAATATCACCTTACATATTTGAGTATATCCTCAAACCCCAAGAAAGACTTTTTTTTTAAGTCTCTAAGGAATCAGTTCCGTTCAGTCACTCGGTCGTGTCCGACTCTTTGCGACTGACTCATGGGCTGCAGCACGCCAAGCCTCCCTGTCCCTCACCAACCCCCGGAGCTTGCTCAAACTCATGTCCATCGAGTCAGTGATACCATCCAACCATCTCATCCTCTGTTGTCCCCTTCTCCTCCCGCCTTCAATCTTTCCCAGCATCAGGGTCTTTTCAAATGAATCAGTCTTTCACATCAGGTGGCCAAAGTATTGGAGTTTCAGCTTGAGCATCAGTCCTTCCAATGAATATTCAGGATTGATTTCCTTTAGGATGGACTGGTTGGATCTCCTTGCAGTCCAAGGGACTCTCAAGAGTCTTCTCCAACACCACAGTTCAAAAGCATCAGTTCTTTGGCGCTCAGCCTTCTTCACAATCCAACTCTCACATCCATACATGCTGCTGCTGCTGCTAAGTCACTTCAGTCGTGTCCAACTCTCTGTGCTACCCCATAGGCAGCAGCCCACCAGGCTCCTCCGCCCATGGGATTTTCCAGGCAAGAGTACTGGAGTGGGTTGCCATTGCCTTCTCCGCATCCATACATGACTACTGGAAAAACCATAGCTTTGACTAGACAGAACTTTGTCGGCAAAGTAATATGCAAAATGCAGAAAGCAAAAGCTAAGAGACAAAAAGCTGAGAACAGAAGGGGGCGGCGGGGGGGCGGGGGGAGACACCTGACATACAGGAGAACCAGGCTTAAAATAACTCCTGGGTTTTTATCAGAAACTGTGAAGCCCAGAAGAAAATAAAACAACCTCTTCCAAGTATTTAAAGAGAAAAAGTCTGCAAACCCAGAACCCAGCAACTGGTGAAAATAACCTTCAGAGGTGATGCTCAGGGAAAGCCAGTTTCAGGTCAACAAAAGCCAAGAGAATTCCTCACCAGCTATGCGATACAAGGAGAAATAAAGGAAGTTGCTCGGGCTGAAATACCCGCAGGCAGAAACCTGGATCTGAGCGTAAGCGGGAAGGGAGAGCCTGCGGGATCGCCAAGCAAGTGGCAAATATAAGAGAATATTGTTTTTTTTCTGTAGTTTTCTTGAAAAACACCACCACCAGCGGCTAAGAGCAATACAGCACTGTAAGATGAACTTTAACACATTCAGAAGTAAAAGACAAGACAGCAACCGCACAGCGGGGTGGACGAGGGCAGGCAGAGGGGCTCCCCTTGCTGCGCGGGAAGCACTGAGCCCCCACTGACCCCCCACTGACCCGGCTGAGGGGGACGTGCGCCGCTAGCCGTCCAGCGTCGCCCCTCCTGCCCAGGGGTACTGGGGACAAACAAGCCAACCAAAGAAACAAGCACAGAGGCAGAAGCTCGGGGAGCCTCAGAGACGGCGGGAGGCAGCGGCGGCAGCAGCGGAGCACGCGGGGAGCGGAGACAAACGGCGGGGCTGGAGGCAAGCTGAACGCTACACTGAGCCCAAAGCGGCGCAACAACCCAGTTACAAGGCAGAGACCACTGACTTCAGAAGCCCGAGCTACACGCTACTAACAGGAATGTTAAGAGCTGTGTCGAAAGGTCCACGGCATCAGAGTCCAAAGGATGGAAAGAGAAACACCTCGGATGGGCCCAGATAGTCTCACTGGATTCTGCCCACCATTTAAGGAAGAAAACACCGATATCACACAAACCTCTTCAGAAAGCAAAGCAGAAAGAATCCTTCCCACCTTCCCAAATCATTTAATGAAGTCGGCACGACTGAGCAACTCCACACACAGCGCAGTTAATCTCCGAAGCAGAGGGGGGCCGGGCAGCCCCCCACGGCCCCTCCCTGCAGCTGGACGCCCTGCCAGGTGGCCCTCCACGCCTCTCCCCTGCCGAGTCCCCACCTCGCGGCCCGTGTCAGCCAGAGACCGTCCTGCAGCACAGCCGCCCCTGGGGTCCCCCGCCTGGAGCAGGAGAGGAGAAACACCAAGGGCCTCCCTGCTCGCCCCTCCCGCTTCTCGAGCTCAGGTGGGCGCCACCTGGGTGCCCCTGTCTGTGCCACGGGGCCCTGCCCCTGAGCCCCAGGGCACCGCCCCCACGGCCTGTGGCCACTCGAGCCGCCACCTCCGGGGGACGCCGCGGGCTCCTGCCCTCTTTCTGGGAAGGTGAGCTGGGTCTCATCCCTGGCCGAGCCTCTGCTCCCCCGCCCCCCGGGGACAGCCCGGCGCCACCTGTCCGCCTTCTCCAGCGTGTCTGCGATGCTGCTCAGCGGCTTCCGAAGGTGGTGGCGCAGGCTGCGCTGCAGCAGCGGGAGGCACGCGTTCCACTGGGTGGCGCACACCGTGTGGACGAGCCGGGGCTCGCCCAGGCGCACGGCCCGCTGCAGCGTCACGTCCAGCCTCCGCACTATGTCCAGCTGGGCCTGCACACAGCACAGCGGCCGGTGAGGCTGGGCCGGCCCGGGCAGCCTCAGCCCACCCCCGAGCCCCGGATGACGCAGGCGGGCCGGACCCCTGCCGGTGGAAGTTGCCTGCGTGATCTCTCGGAGAGGGCCCTGGCTCCGTTGGATCTGCCCCCGCACAGGCACTGCGCGCCGTGGCAGCGTCTGCTCTGTGAGCCCCTCTGGGCGAGGCTGCTTGCCTCCCGGTCCCGTGTATTCACGGAGCCCGTGGCCCTGCCCAGCGGACAGGGGCCGGCCGGCCTCAGCCTGTGCAACGGCCTCAGCAGCTCCAGGCCTCCCTCAGTGCCCGCCGGGGCTGCCCAGGCTCCTGAACTGAGCCATGTCCGGGGGCCTGGCTTCTGGCTCCAGGGGGCCTGCCCTGTGCTGCTCCCAGGTCATGGGGTTTAGAGCAGGCATGGGGTTCAGACCGCGGGCCTCCTGGCTGCAAAGAAGCGTCCATCAAAGCCTCGTGAACCAGTCGGTGCCCCTGAAGAGCCCTTGGCTGGCAGAGGCAGAAGACAGCCCTGCAGTCCCACCGCACCGCCCGCCAGCACCTGCAGGCAGCCAGCAGCCAGCTACGACCTCCCTCAAGAAGGGCGGCGCTGGCGGGGACGGCCCAGCTCCAGAGGGAGCACGTGAACGGGCCCGGAGCCCCGCCGGGCTGCTCACTGGCAGAACTCCTCCCGGGCCGGGCCGGGCGGGGCCAGGGCAGGGGTCACGGGAGCCGGGCCAGGGAGTGGGCACCCGGCCCCAGAGCGACGCCAGCCGCCTCATCCTGTTTCAGTGCATTGTGCTTCCCTTTCTCGACGGCGGGATTCTATCAGAGACACAGTGATCCTGGGTTCCTTCTCTGTGGCGGCGGCCAGACCACACCCCACTGCACTGGGCAGACAGGCTGCGGAGCTCACGCTGCCACTCTGCCGTCGTGCTCACCAGCCCCAGTGGAACATTCTAGACAAGCCCACGGTCTCCAAGGTGGGCACCAAGGGGGCAACGCTCACCAGGGTCCTCCGAACCTGCTGCTGCCAGGCCTCGGGGCCCCCTCTTCTCCTCTCTTCCCACCCTCCGCCACCCTCCCAGGGGTCTCCCCTTACCCACCACAGGGGTCCCCTGCCTGTGCAACGGCCTCAGCAGCTCCAGGCCTCCCTCAGTGCCCGCCGGGGCTGCCCAGGCTCCTGAACTGAGCCATGTCCGGGGGCCTGGCTTCTGGCTCCAGGGGGCCTGCCCTGTGCTGCTCCCAGGTCATGGGGTTTAGAGCAGGCATGGGGTTCAGACCGCGGGCCTCCTGGCTGCAAAGAAGCGTCCATCAAAGCCTCGTGAACCAGTCGGTGCCCCTGAAGAGCCCTTGGCTGGCAGAGGCAGAAGACAGCCCTGCAGTCCCACCGCACCGCCCGCCAGCACCTGCAGGCAGCCAGCAGCCAGCTACGACCTCCCTCAAGAAGGGCGGCGCTGGCGGGGACGGCCCAGCTCCAGAGGGAGCACGTGAACGGGCCCGGAGCCCCGCCGGGCTGCTCACTGGCAGAACTCCTCCCGGGCCGGGCCGGGCGGGGCCAGGGCAGGGGTCACGGGAGCCGGGCCAGGGAGTGGGCACCCGGCCCCAGAGCGACGCCAGCCGCCTCATCCTGTTTCAGTGCATTGTGCTTCCCTTTCTCGACGGCGGGATTCTATCAGAGACACAGTGATCCTGGGTTCCTTCTCTGTGGCGGCGGCCAGACCACACCCCACTGCACTGGGCAGACAGGCTGCGGAGCTCACGCTGCCACTCTGCCGTCGTGCTCACCAGCCCCAGTGGAACATTCTAGACAAGCCCACGGTCTCCAAGGTGGGCACCAAGGGGGCAACGCTCACCAGGGTCCTCCGAACCTGCTGCTGCCAGGCCTCGGGGCCCCCTCTTCTCCTCTCTTCCCACCCTCCGCCACCCTCCCAGGGGTCTCCCCTTACCCACCACAGGGGTCCCCACCGCCCCATGCCCGAGATGACCTCACCACCTCCCCAGAGCCCCTCAGGCCCTCCACGAGGGCAGGGGCACGCCTGTTTGCCTGGACCTGAGTCAGGATGGCAAAAGCCCTCGGGGGACTCGGTGTTCACCAAGGGCATGTGTTCGCAGCGTGCTGGGGGCGGGCTGCTCCACACAGGCCTGGCTGGAGGCCCATCTCATCCCAGCCCCCAGCCCCAGCCCTGGGAACAGGCTGTATGAACCCACAGGCCCGCCAGACAGGGTGGGTCCGGCAGCTGCGGGGCCACGGCCAGGTGGGAGGATGTCAGCTGGCCTCGGCAGGGAGGGGCCGCCTGGCCCCCGGACTTCCTCCCAGAGAGGCCACACTCACAGGGGAGACTGGGGCACAGGAGGCTGGCCCGTGCCCATCAGGCCCCTCCTCAAACCTGTGCCAAGTCCACGCACACAGTCCAGGGACTTGCAAAAGGGCTCAGTGTCTGCTCCAGCTCCTGGTCCACAACTTACCTCCACAGCCTCTCGAGTGTAGGTTTTAATTTTATTTTCCAGTCTTACAGCTTCCAATTCGTACTCCAGGCACTCAACTTCAATCAGCCTCGCAGGGTCCTGTGGGCACAATAGTTGTGTAGGTGGAGAGTTTTAATGAAAGCAATCACATTCACTAATGTCAGAAAACATTTCAAAATATAATTCATGGACTCGGTATAAATTCAACAAAAAAATATTAGGTAATATAAATACATATATATATGAAAAACTTAAAATGTTTCCAAAAGATGCAAAGATTTAAATGAGAAAGCTAGAAAAAAAATTTTTTGTTTTTACTTTTCACAGTTGATTTCACGCGACATAGAACTTTTAAATAACTACACCGACTTCAGACAGATGCTCTGTTATGAAATCTGGACGACAATCCCTTCACTTAACCCCCGCTGGGGTCAGGACAGGGGTCATGATGCAGGAAGGGGGGCCGCATGGGCCTGGGCTGCTAACCTGTTTCCAAAGGGGTCCATTTCCCACCCCTCCCGGCCCACGTGGGCTGGTCAGCCTCCGGGAGAGCCACCTACCGGGTGAGTGGCTGTGAGGTAACAGGTCACAGGGATTCCTCTTGTTTTTCTCTGTTTTCTTCCCAGAAGTTTTGTCATTTGAGCTCTCACATTTTTGGTTTAGGGTGCACGTTGAGTTGATTCCTGTCCATGGGATGAAGGGCGGCCGGTGCTCACTTTCCCTCATGTGGTTGCTCCCTTGTCCGGCACTGTTTTCTGGACGAGACGCTTTGTCCGCAGCAGAAGCCTCTGCACCTGGTCCAGGCCGAGGCCCCGAGTGTGCAGGTCTCTTTCTGGGCCCCGTCCTGGCCGTCTGTCCGTGTGCGTCTCCATGTCCAGGCCGCCCGTTCTGAACCGCGGTGGCCCTACACCAGGCCTGCGCGTGAGGCCGTGCCCGCCTACTGGCGCTGCTGTGGTTCCCAGAGCTGCTCTGGGCTATCCTAGGGCCTCTGCGTTTCCCTATCAGTATCATGCTCACTCCGTCAATTTCTGGAACATTCCATCAAGACTTTGACTGAATCACATTGAATCTACTGCTCCGTCTGGGGAGAACTGACATCACCATAATGCTGAGTCTTCTGATCCATTCTATTATCTCTGCTTTAAACAGCAAGTACCTTTCCAAGCACCTTACGTATCCTTCAGTCTCTTTCTGACTCACGTGGCCCCCCTTACTGGTCCTCTTCACTGTCTGTGCGGATCCAGATTTCTGCTGGTATCATCTTCCTTCTGCTTGGAAAAGCTCTTGAAACTTTCTTGCAGTGAAAGTCAGACTCTTTCAGATTTTGTCTATTTTAATAAATATTTACTTTGCTTCTGATTTTCAAAGATATTTTCTCCGAATGCAAATTTGTTAGGTTGACATTTTTTGTTCTTTTGGCCGCACCATGAGGCGTGCGGGGCCTCAGTTACCCAGCCGAGGACTGAATCTTCGCCCACAGTTCCGCTTTTCCATTTTATTATTTGGACGTTGATCTGTCTTTTAGCTCATACTGTTTCCAACAAAAAGTCTGCTGCCATTCTTTTGACAAATTTTATTTTATTTGTTTGACTTCGCTCTTAGCTGCCGCATGTGAACTCTGAGCCGCGGCGCGTGGGCTCTGGCTCGCGGTCGGGGATCGGACCCGCCCCTGCTTTGGGAGTGGGAGGTCTCAGCCCCTGGGCCACCAGGGCAGTCCTCTGCTGCCATTCTCTGTTCCTCAGTACACAATCTCTCCCTCTTCACAGACCATCAAATTTAGAATGCTAAGCCTTTATTCCTTAACATGTTTTCTGCTCCCCGCTTAATCTCCGCTCCTTCAGGGACCCCGATTACATGCACATTGGTTTGCTTGAACGCTCATGGCCAAATAACACTGCATCACACACACACGCATTTTCTTTATCCCTTCACCTAGAGACAGACACTTAGGCCGTTCACACACCTGGCCTTTGAGAATGACGCTGCAGTGAACATGGGGTCAGACACCTCTTCGAGATCTGACTTCAGATTCACAGCAGTGGGGTTGCTGGACCGCATAGCAGCTTTTTAAAAGAAATTTTAAGGACCGTTACTATTTTCCATAGAGGCTGTCCCAGTTTACATTTCCAGCAACAGAGCACCAGGGTCTCCTCTCTTCGCATCTTTACCAACACTTGCTGCCTCTTGTCTCTGGACAGCAGCCGTCCCAGCAGGTGTGGGGCGAGGCTCACTGAGGTCTGACTACCTCCTCGATGATTAGCGGTGCTGAACGCCTCTTGTGTCTGGACAGCAGCCATCCCGGCAGGTGTGGGGCGAGGCTCACTGAGGTTCTGACTGTCTCCTCGATGATTAGCGGTGCTGAACGCCTCTTCGCGCACCGCCTGAACACTTTCTTTAGAAGAGCGTCTATTAGGCCCTCAGCCCGTTGTTTCCCATTGCAGACTGCTGATGGTGATGGTGATGGTGATTCCCTGCTGAGGTATGAGCTCCTCTATAGCTATTAAAGCCTCATCACGTGTATGGTTTGCACTAGTTTTCTCCAGGGCCACAGGTCGCCTTTCCGCGTGGTGCTGCTCCCTTTGCTGTGCAGGCGGCTCTTAGAGCTGTGACCTCCTTGTTAACTCGGCTTCTGTTGTCATATGCAAACAATCGTGGCCCAGACCAAAGTCGAGAGGTATCTTTCCCCTGTGAGTTCTTAAAGGAGTTTCACGGTCTCAGGTCTTAAAATCTGCAACCCATTTCAGGCTAACGTTTGTGGGAGCCGTGACGCAGGAGGCCGGTTCGTGCGTCTCCTCGGGGCCATTCAGCTTTCCTGGCGTCGCTCGTTGGAGCGGCTCCACTCCCCGCACGGTGTTTCGGTGCCTTGCCAAGAATGAGCGGGCGGCGTGTGCGGCCTCGTTGCCGGGCCCGCGATCCCGCTCTTGGCCTCTCCATCTGCTTGCACACCAGGCCGTGCTGCTTCGGCCACCGCAGCTGCGACCACAGCTCACGGCGCCTCCAGGCTCTCCTTCCGAGAGCTGCGGCTCTCCTGCGATTCCATACAGCTCTCCCTGGTTTCCTGTTCCCGTGCGACTCGCCGTTGGAACTGACGTGGCTTTCACTGAATCTGTAGGTAGTTTGGGGTAGTGTAGACATTTTTATAATTTTCATTCTTCCAGTCCAAGAACACGGGCTATGTTTCCATTCTCTAGTCTTCATTCATTTATCTCATTAATGTCTTCTAGCTTTCAGTGTACGAGTCTTTCCATTCTTTCGTTAAATTTATTCTTAGGTATTGTATTGTTTCTGATGCTATTGTAAACTTTTATTTTCTCTTTCAGATATTTCCTTTTTAGTGTACAGAAACACAACTGATTTTCTGATGATAATTGTGAATCCTTCAGCTTTTCTGAATTTGCTCATTAGTTCTAATAGTTTTGATGGAGTCTGTAGAGTTTCCTGTGTGTAAACAGGTCATGTCACACGTAAATGGGGACAGACTTATCTCTTCCTTTATGATTTGGAAGCCTTTTATTTCTTTTTCTTGTCTGATTATTGTGGCTAGAACTTCTAGATCTATTAACTGTGTTAAACAGAAGTGGCAAGAGGAGGCACCATCATCTTGTTCTTGACATTAGAAGATAAGCTTTCAGCCTTTCACCATTGAGTATAATGTTAGCTGTGGGCTCGTCACATGTGGTCTTTATTATGTGGAGGTATTTTCCTTCCATACACTTTTTGTTGAGAGTTTTTAACATGATAGAATGTTGAATTTTGTCAAATGCTTTTCTTGCTTCTATTGAGATGGTTGTACATTTATCCTTCATTCTTTTAATGTTATGTATCACATTTATTGATTTGACTACGATAAACCACCCTTGCGACTTCAGGATAAATCCCACTGATCATGGTGTTTGATCTTTACGACAGGCTGCTGAATTCAGTTTGCTGGTATTTTGTTGAGGATTTTTGCATCTGTGTTTTCCTGAATTATTTTCTTTTCTGTATTTCCTTCCTGTGTTTTATTTTCTTGTAGTTACTTTGTCTGGTTTGGTATCAGGGTAGTGCTTGCTTTGTAAACCGACTTGGAGTATTCCTTTCTCTTTAACTTTTTGGAAGAATTTTGAAGGATCAGCATTAATTCCTCTCTAAATGTTTGGTAGAATTCACCAGTGAAGGCATCTCGTCCTGAGTGTGTGTTTCTTTTTATTCTTTTCTTGATGTTTTGGGGGCACGGCTGCTTCACACTGTTCGGTTACTTTCTACTGCACAGCAAAGCGAATCGGCTGTGTGTGTGCACGCCCCTCCCGCCCTGGGTTTCCTCGCCGAGTAGCGTTCCTGCGCTGCTCCCGTGTGTACACGCGTCTCCCGCCCTGGGTTTCCTCGCCGAGTAGCGTTCCTGCGCTGCTCCCACGTGTACACGCGTCTCCCTCTCTGGGTTTCCTCGCCGAGCCCCGAGTAGCGTTCCCTGCGCTGCTCCATAGGTCCTCACCAGCTGCTTCTTTCATAGCAACACCCAGGCTGTGCGTCCGCCGATCCCAGGCTCCCAGCTCACCCCACCCCGCCTTCCCCCGTGGGATCCACGCTTGCTCTCTACTTCTGCGCCTCTATTTCTCTTTCGCAGATAAGTTTCAGTGAGTCAGTGAGTGAAGTCGCTCAGTCGTGTCTGACTCTTTGCGACCCCATGGACTGTAGCCCACCAGGCTCCTCCATCCATGGAATTTTCTGGGCAAGAGTACTGGAATGGGTTGCCATTTCCTTCTCCAGGGGATCTTCCCGACCCAGAGATCAAACCTGGGTCTCCCACACTGCAGGCAGACGTTTTACCATCTGAGCCACCAGGGAGTCCTCAAAATACACAGGAGGTAAGTTTAATATACCATTTTTCTAGATTCCACATATATGCACTAATGTATTTATTTTTCTCTTTCTGACTTACTTCACTCTATATGACTATCTCTTGGTCCATCCATATCTCTAAAAAGACCCAGTTTCATTCCTTTTTATGGCCAAGTAATATTCCATTGTGAGAGCTGGACTATAAAGAAAGCTGAGCACCGAGGAATTGATGCTTTTGAACTGTGGTGTTGGAAAAGACTCTTGAGAGCCCTTTGGACTGCAAGGAGGTCCAGCCAGTCCATCCTAAAGGAGATCAGTTCTGGGTGTTCATTGGAAGGACTGATGCTGAAGCTGAAACTCCAGTACTTTGGCCACCTCATGCGAAGAGTTGACTCATTGGAAAAGACGACAGAGGATGAGATGGCTGGATGGCATCACTGACTCGATGGACGTGAGTCTGAGTGAACTCCGGGAGTTCATGATGGACAGGGAGGCCTGGCGTGCTGCGATTCATGGGGCACAAAGAGTCGGACACTGAGCGACTGAACTGAACCAGCTGAACTGGATATATCCGTACTGCTCCTCTGTCTGGGCGACCTATCCACGCTGACCATGGGTCGTTACAGACCCCGCCGCTGCTGTGATGCTGCCCGTCTCTGGCTCAGGATTGCTGGCATCTGCGTGATATAGGCAGGTGCCCAACACGGGGAGCACACTGTCTGTGCACCGGTTACGTTCTCTTCAGTGCACTGACCCAGTCATCACTAATGACCTACTGGTGCAAAAATCACACCACTTCAACCATGCGAAACGCACTTAAGAAAAACTAGAAGGGAAGTTAGCAACAACGCCACAGCTCAGGCCCCTGGCGAGGGGCTTCTGCACTCCGTGCCTGCCTCTGGCCCTCTACATCTGGACCACCCTGAGCAGCAGCAGGGCTCCCGGCCACGACTACTTACTTTGCTGTCCATCTTCTTCAGGTCTGAGAGGCAATCGGAGGCGATCTCCCAGCATTTCAAGGTCAGAGAAAGATGGGCTAATTCAAAAAGCAAAATCATTCTGGGAACAGAAACAAAACAGCATCAGGTCAACAGGAGGCAACGAGACGCCTCCGCCTGCGGTGGAATCAGCCTTCACTCTGGGGGCACGAACAGAACGGGAGAGAAAAGGAGTCCCACAGCAAGGGTTCCCAAGCCCAGCTGCCGCGGCCCTGACAAGGGATTCGGAGGGAGCTCCACTGTCTCAGGCAGGTGCAGGCGCAGCTGTGAGCCCCGCGCGTCCCCACCTGAGCCCCGGGGCAGGGGAGCAGCAAGGGAGGACATGTCCTCGAGGCGGACTCCTCCTACGCCTTGGCCAAGCGACCAGAGCGGTCGTGGTGGCCGGTCAGGCCTCTGCAGGAACCAGCAGGCTGGTGCTAACGTGTGGGCAGAGCTGCAAAGAACCTGGAGGAGCGTGAGCAACTCCAGGAAGGACAAAGCGGGAGGATGAGCCCCTGAATTTAGGGCTTAACAAGGAACTAGCGGAATCAGGGCAGCGTTCTGGGCGGGGAGACGGGCCAGGCTTCCCAGCCTAACCCCTCACGTCTGGACGTGATGGCTCTCGGCTGGGTGGGGACCTGGCCTGCACGGGGTGGTTGGTGAGCAGTGTCCCCAGACACGCCAGCATCCCCTGGGAACAAGCTGGCGCCCCTGCTCTTCCTGAGGCGGCGTCGGTGCCTGACTGTGTCCGGGACACACTCTCTGCCCTTGGGCAGCTCCTCCCAGGTAGGCAAGCCCACGCTCTGCCCTCCTCCAGTGATGGTGACCCAGCTTCTGCCCACTCCCGAGGGGCGGGACCACGCCAGAGGAGCCCATCACACTACCCCTCACCTTCACCTGACGTGCAAATGGAAGCATGCAAACGGAAGCGTGATGCGGAAGGTGAGTGGGCACGGGGGCCTGGGGGAGGAAGACCCTCAGCTCCAGCTGGCAGGCAGGTGCCACTTTGGTTCTGGCCCCCGAGTCCCCCTGCCTCTCTGGCGGCTCTGAGCTCTGCGGACACCTCTGGGTCGTCATCGCAGGCCTTCCTCTGTGTGCAGCCCCCACAGTGCGTTCCTAACTGGGCCATGGAGCTAGGTCTTTGTTTTCAGTCTCAAAGACGCTTCTGAGCTCAGAGGATATTATCCTGTATCTCGCCTCCCCTCCCCTCGTCCTTTGCAGGAGAAGGCACCTCCCTTCCCTGCATGGACAGGCGGTCCTGGCCCTCCACCCAGCCCCACCCAGTCTGGACCACCAAGGGCCATGGTGAGGCCTCAACCAAAGCCCCTCTGACCTTCCTAAGCCCCGCCACACGCAGGCAAGAAGAGAACCCGCCAAGGTACCCATCACTGGTTTTCAGGCCTTTTTTGGCTTTAAACTCAAAAGACGTTTTTTTCCCACCCAGAGCTCCAGACACTGAAGCCCAGGTGGGGAGGGGTCAGAGGGCCCCTCAATGACGCCTGGAGCTGCGGAGGCTCTGGGGCTGAGGGAGGGCCTGACCCCACAGACAGCCTCTGCGAGCGGCTGAGCCGGGGACCTGGGCCAGCAGGGAACACGCGCCCTCCAGGTGCGGCAGCAGTGATGGAGCTGAACACACTGGAACCGCAGCAGCAGACGCTGTGTCCTCTCGGCCACAACACAGAAGCCGGCAGCAGGCGCCACAG
>SJYR01004127.1:286021-296036 GCA_006410655.1 Kobus ellipsiprymnus | reverse complement strand
GCCACAACTAAAGCACCCACCTGCAGCAATGAAGACCCGGTGCAGCCCAATAAATAAATATTTTTAAAAAAAGAATTAGTTGCGTGACCTGACGAGGACGATTATAATTTTTATGACTTTTTCTCTGACGTGCCGTTGGGTCTTTGATGTTTAGTCCTCCAGATCTGCAGAATCTCTTTTCTCTCTTTTTTTTTTTGTCTGTAACTTACAGCAATTTGGTAAAGCATGCTTTTGTATAAAAAGAAATGAAACATTTCCCTGTCTCCCTGCCTGCATGCCCCGTCTCTCAGTTGTGTCTGAGTCTTGCTGCCCCATGGACCGTAGATCGCCAGGCTCCGACATCCATGGGGTTCTCCAGGCAAGAATACTGGAGCCGGTTGTCATTTCCTCCTCCAGGGGACCTTCCCAACCCAGGGATGGATCCTGCGTTGGCAGGCAGAATCTCGCCCACCGAGCCACCAGGAGAACCCCTCCCGGCCTGATCCCTCCAGAATTCAGAAACTCTCACTGAATATTATGTTCATGGCAATATAGGGATTTATATAAATTAAATAAAAATTTGTTCTACTTATAACAGGACATAACTAGTTGAGTCCTTGGCTTGGCTTCCTAAGCTGGACGGGTGTTTATTTTTCTGGCTGCACTGCACGACGTGAGGGATCTTCAGTCCCCCAACCAGGGCTGGAACGGCACCCTCCGCAGTGGAAGTGAGGAGTCTTAAGCCCTGGACGGCCAGGAAAGTCCCTGGAGAGGCTTTAACTGTCTGACCTGAGGTTTCTCATCGCTGCCTTCCAGACCCAGTAAAGCTCCTGGATGCCGCTAAAGCTCATGTGGAGTCGAGGTTTTGCAAAGAACCACTGTTCTTGCTGCACTTGTGCCAATAATTGGGCCAAGTTCAATGAGACGAGACCTATTTTGCAAACAAATTAGTCTCACTCTGATTATCCTTGGTGAAGAAGGGCTCTGGTTTTACTGAAAACTGTGTTTCAGTAGAAAATGACTGTATGCCCGTTATCAGACCCAGTCTACTGGCCGTCTCCGAGGTTTCGTCATCTCCCTGCAAACTGGACCGAATGTTTCCCCAAATATCTGCCCATGGCTCTCCAAACCAGTGTTCGCAGCTTCCCTTCCACGTTTCCAGCTTGGAGTTGCTGAGAACCTGACCGCCCTTCTGCACACGTGGGAGCTGATGCGTGGTAAGCCTCCCGCCTGCTGTGGGCGGGCCTCTTGGGGCTCGAGGACCCCGTGATGCTGTTGGAGACGGCGCTCAGCAGCAGGAGGACCCGCCGGGGGCTGCGTCCACCCTGCCTTCGAGCGGAGCTTTGAGCTCAGACGCAGGAGGTTGGCCACCGCTGCTCGCAGACCCGGAAACCGGGTTTGTGATCTGCTCAAGCGGCTGAGCTTTGCTCCTCTGTCTCCACGGAAGCGCTCTCGTCACTCCCTGACCCCTGACGCCGGACAGAGGCGCCACTGCTCGGGAGCCCGGCCGCCTCCCTGCCTGCCTAGGGGACGCCCCGCTGGACTTTGTCCTGAGTGATCACGACTCGGTCCAGCTGTCAGGCACGGACGCAGGGTTCAAAGCCTCTTCCCCCCAGGCCCCCAAAGCTCTGTGCCTCTGCGCCCTCCGGAAGACCAGGGGCCCGGTAGAGCAGAAGCCGGAGACTTCCTTTACTGGAGGAAACGTCAATAAAAACTGTACTTGAACTTTGTTGGAAAGGACCTGACCTCTGCAAACTCTACAATTACAGTGAAAATCTGTGAACTCTGCAGCCAAGGGGGCAGCCTCGGACGTCTCACTAGCCAGACAGGGAGGAGTGTATGTTACTTCATCACGCGTCTGAGTCAACAGCTCAGAAAATATAGAACTCCAGTTACTTGGCTTGGAAAGTCAAACCTGAATCTTACCATAATTTAAACAATTAGCATAATTAATTATTCGGCTGATTGATTACAATAATTGGTTAATTTGGGGCCTATGGAGCATGGCCTTGGTATTACCCTGCCAGGTGTCTTGGGTTTGTAAGTTTATTTTTTTCAAGTTTAAGAAATTTGGCCTTTGCGTCTTCAAATTTCTTCTGCCCCAGTGTCTTTCTGCTCGACTTCTGAGGCTCCAATAAGCTGTATGTTAAGCCGCTTGATATTGTTATGCTCTGTTCATTTATGAAAATCATTTTCTCTTTATTTTTAGGTTGAGAGATTTCTATTGCTCCAGTGACATGTGTTTTGGGGGAGCTGGGTACACAAGCCTATGGTCTGGGCTGGACTCAGGGGCACCAGGTCTCGGAGGTGACCAGGCCCATCCTGTGGGGGGGTTCGTGGCCCTTTTCAGCTGCCATCTGGGGCCAAGACTCCGGCTGAAACACCAGGGTGCAAGCCGTGCCCATCTGTCCCGGCCCTGAAGGGGCGCTGACCGAGACCTGGGGGTCTGCTGCCCGTGACACCTTCAGGCACAGCCCCTCGCTGGGCTCCAGCCCACCGGACGCCCAGCTCCTCCATCAGGGACAGAGGCCCAGCCACCTGCAGAGTGTCGCCTCAGAGGGGCCACACCAGCTGGGGTACCGATGACCAGAAGCCCGCTGGTGCCGGAGGCTTTCCCCAGCTTCAGACAGAGAGGCGGCCCCACAAGGAATCGCCTGGCTCCACTCAGAGGCTCCCCCGGCCCGGGAGCTGCTGGGCGAGCCCAGCTGGCTGGGACAGAGCTCTCCCCATGAGGCAGGGGCCACAGGCAGAGGTGACCCCACCTCCGGGGGACCCTGACTGTCGCCAGCTGGATGACCCCACCCCCGGGGGACACTGTCGACAGGTGGCCAAGGGCCTGTGCTGTCCCAGCCCTGGAGGCACCTCCCTCGCTCCCTGTCTCTCCCTGTCTCTCTCTGTCTCTCCCTGTCTCTCTCTGTCTCTCCCTGTCTCTCCCTGTCTCTCCCTGTCTCTCCCTGTCTCTCCCTGTCTCTCCCTGTCTCTCCCTGTCTCTCCCTGTCTCTCCCTGTCTCTCCCTGTCTCTCCCTGTCTCTCCCTGTCTCTCCCTGTCTCTCCCTGTCTCTCCCTGTCTCTCCCTGTCTCTCCCTGTCTCTCCCTGTCTCTCCCTGTCTCTCCCTGTCTCTCCCTGTCTCTCCCTGTCTCTCCCTGTCTCTCCCTGTCTCTCCCTGTCTCTCCCTGTCTCTCCCTGTCTCTCCCTGTCTCTCCCTGTCTCTCCCTGTCTCTCCCTGTCTCTCCCTGTCTCTCCCTGTCTCTCCCTGTCTCTCCCTGTCTCTCCCTGTCTCTCCCTGTCTCTCCCTGTCTCTCCCTGTCTCTCCCTGTCTCTCCCTGTCTCTCCCTGTCTCTCCCTGTCTCTCCCTGTCTCTCCCTGTCTCTCCCTGTCTCTCCCTGTCTCTCCCTGTCTCTCCCTGTCTCTCCCTGTCTCTCCCTGTCTCTCCCTGTCTCTCCCTGTCTCTCCCTGTCTCTCCCTGTCTCTCCCTGTCTCTCCCTGTCTCTCCCTGTCTCTCCCTGTCTCTCCCTGTCTCTCCCTGTCTCTCCCTGTCTCTCCCTGTCTCTCCCTGTCTCTCCCTGTCTCTCCCTGTCTCTCCCTGTCTCTCCCTGTCTCTCCCTGTCTCTCCCTGTCTCTCCCTGTCTCTCCCTGTCTCTCCCTGTCTCTCCCTGTCTCTCCCTGTCTCTCCCTGTCTCTCCCTGTCTCTCCCTGTCTCTCCCTGTCTCTCCCTGTCTCTCCCTGTCTCTCCCTGTCTCTCCCTGTCTCTCCCTGTCTCTCCCTGTCTCTCCCTGTCTCTCCCTGTCTCTCCCTGTCTCTCCCTGTCTCTCCCTGTCTCTCCCTGTCTCTCCCTGTCTCTCCCTGTCTCTCCCTGTCTCTCCCTGTCTCTCCCTGTCTCTCCCTGTCTCTCCCTGTCTCTCCCTGTCTCTCCCTGTCTCTCCCTGTCTCTCCCTGTCTCTCCCTGTCTCTCCCTGTCTCTCCCTGTCTCTCCCTGTCTCTCCCTGTCTCTCCCTGTCTCTCCCTGTCTCTCCCTGTCTCTCCCTGTCTCTCCCTGTCTCTCCCTGTCTCTCCCTGTCTCTCCCTGTCTCTCCCTGTCTCTCCCTGTCTCTCCCTGTCTCTCCCTGTCTCTCCCTGTCTCTCCCTGTCTCTCCCTGTCTCTCCCTGTCTCTCCCTGTCTCTCCCTGTCTCTCCCTGTCTCTCCCTGTCTCTCCCTGTCTCTCCCTGTCTCTCCCTGTCTCTCCCTGTCTCTCCCTGTCTCTCCCTGTCTCTCCCTGTCTCTCCCTGTCTCTCCCTGTCTCTCCCTGTCTCTCCCTGTCTCTCCCTGTCTCTCCCTGTCTCTCCCTGTCTCTCCCTGTCTCTCCCTGTCTCTCCCTGTCTCTCCCTGTCTCTCCCTGTCTCTCCCTGTCTCTCCCTGTCTCTCCCTGTCTCTCTCTGTCTCTCCCTGTCTCTCTCTGTCTCTCCTTATCCCTCCTTGTCCCTCCCTGTCTCTCCCTGTCTCTCTCTGTCTCTCCCTGTCTCTCCCTGTCTCTCCCTGTCTCTCCCTGTCTCTCCCCTCCCTCGCTCCCTGTCTCTCCCCTCCCTGCCTTCCTCTCCTCTCTGAGGTTCACCATAATTTACTAAGCACACTGGCCTGGGTTACATAAGGCCCTTTTGCAGCCTGAGTGGACACATTTAAAAATAGGACTTGTCAGGTGTTGTCTAGTCTCAGGCCCTTAAAGCCACCTGGGCTGTGACTGGGCCTCTCTGGGAAGGACAGGATCCCTGGCTCCCCCGCCCCCCTCTGTCCTCAGCCTCTGGGGAAGGGGCGGCGGGAGCAGCAGCCTCAGGAGAGACCCCCCTGCGAAGACGTGGCGAGTCGGGGCCTTGGGGGTGGGGCGGTGGGCGCAAGATCCGGGCCGGAAAGGTCAGGCAGCCGGCGGGGTCCAGCAAGGCCCCGGATGCAGGTGAGGCCGATGCTCTAAGGGGGGTCTCGGGGGTGGGGGGACTTGCAGAGCCTGTGTGCAGGAAGATGGGGACCTCGTCCCGGCCCCCGCTGCCCTGCCTGCAGTGTGAGCGGGACTCTGTGGACCAGACGCGCTGAGGCTCTGCGGGTGGAGCCCAGCCTGGCCCTGCAGCAGAGAAGGCCCCCACACCCCGGGGCTGCGCTGATCCTGTATGGATGGCCCTCAGGTGGAAGGATCCCCTGAGGTCACTGGTCTCCCCGAGCGCCCCCCGGGCCCTGAGCAAGGCTGGGCCACCTGCAGAAGGAAACTATTGGCCTTCCCAGCCTGGCCCTGCAGCAGAGAAGGCCCCCACACCCCGGGGCTGCGCTGATCCTGTATGGATGGCCCTCAGGTGGAAGGATCCCCTGAGGTCACTGGTCTCCCCGAGCGCCCCCCGGGCCCTGAGCAAGGCTGGGCCACCTGCAGAAGGAAACTATTGGCCTTTGTAAATGACTGGAATGTTCCTGAGCTCCACTCAAGACAGGACTCTGTCCTCACGGTCCCTAGGGTCCCGTGGCCGGGCGATTCTCCCACGGGACCTGCTGCAGGTCGACGAGGCAGGCTCTGCCTGACGGGGAGCCTGGGCCCTTCCCGCCGCTGGGCGCCCGCGCTGGTAGCTCTGGCCGCTGGCACCCCATGGAGGCCTGCCTGCCCTGCTGCCCTGCCCTGGGGAAGAGATGTGAACACCCAGCCTGTCTGCAGATCTCAGGACCCGTGACCTCAGATGGATGCTCCTCAAGTGCCCTCATTCCTCAGGCCTCCAAGGGTACCAGGCACGATCCTCATCGGGCGTGGGCTCAGGGAGGAGCAGCTGTCACAGCCACGGCCGGCCCCGGGTCTGAGGGCCCAGGCGGGGTTCCTGACCCCTGGGTCCTGATCCCGCTGGATGGAGCACTCCCCTCGCCAGGGGAGCACGCCGCAGCGGGCCGGGCTCGCGCCTAGGGCGGCTGGTGAGCTGGGGGCAGCCGGAGTCCCGGCGCAGGGGGCTTAGGGCTGCACTGGTGGCTCTGGGTGGCTGGGAGCTCCGTGGTGGCCCCAGATGGTGGGAGCACATGACCCACAGCGACTCCACGGGCACCGGGCGCACTGGGGGCTCCAGCCGGCTCTGGATGTGCCGGGACTTCACGAGGGCGGGAGCCGACTCTCTGCGGATTTCAGGGGTCGCTGTGTTTGAGCCACTGGGCCGTGCGGATGCCCAGCACTGGCAGACACCGTCCTGGCTGCCTGCCAGCGTCCTCAGGCAGCCCTGGGACCGAGGCACAGCCCCTGGGCACGGTCTCCACGGCACTGCCTTCGGGCACAGTGTCATCCTTCATCTCGCGGGCTCGCAACCTAATAAAAAGCTGTGCATGAATATTTTATTCTGCATATGGAATGCATTTTATTTCTGCAGGAAGGAGAAATTCGGAAAAAGTAAGTCCATTACCGGTGGGTGTCAGTCCCGCAGCGTCTGTGGGGGCACTGCTTTTGGACACTCCCTCAGACAGAAGACCAGCCCCGCTAACCCGGATGTCAGCTGCACAGGGGACCTGGAGCTGCACGGGATCAGGCCCCCTTTCTGGACTCAGGGGAGCTTGGCAGGGCCAGGCGGCCTGGGAGGGGACAGCGACTGGGAGGAGGAAGGGTCGGAGGTCACGCAGGTTCTTCTCTGAGCCTCTCCCCCAGCTGTGGGACAGGGTGTCACCTGCCCCAGGAGGGAGCCTTCCCGGACCCCCCTCTTCAGAAAGACCCCTGGGGGCCGAGCCTGCCAAGCAGGGCTGGGTGAGGGCCCTGGCTCAGGGAGGCCANTCCCCCAGCTGTGGGACAGGGTGTCACCTGCCCCAGGAGGGAGCCTTCCCGGACCCCCCTCTTCAGAAAGACCCCTGGGGGCCGAGCCTGCCAAGCAGGGCTGGGTGAGGGCCCTGGCTCAGGGAGGCCACGAGTGGGCACTGGCTGAGCAGGAAGGGTGGGCGTCATGGGCCAGGATGCCATGGGGGCAGGGCTGGAAGGGCCAGTCGTTGGCCTCCGAACGTGGCCTTACCCGAGTGCCCGTGGACAGGGCAATGCCACGCGAGACCACGTGGCCATGAGCGAGGGTCCCGGCTGTGAGCGAGGGTCCCGGCCGTGAGGGAAGGTCCTGGCTGGAAGCCCTCATGCTGCCCGGCAGGCCCTGGGGCCGCCGTGGGGGGCAGTGCTGCAGGCCCTCTCCACCCAGGCCAGGGCCGGCTGGTCAAAAGCACCTTCTCAGGAGCTTGTAGTAAAAGGTTCTGAAGTAGAAGCCGCCACGTCGCCTGCTGGCCTGCGGAGTGCCCGAGGCCTCTGTAACTCGTCCATGGGCACTTCGGGCTCAAAAGGCACAGTTCCCGCCAAGCCGGGCAGGAACAGGGCCCAGCGAGGGCCCAGTGACCCCCCTCTTCAGAAAGACCCCTGGGGGCCGAGCCTGCCAAGCAGGGCTGGGTGAGGGCCCTGGCTCAGGGAGGCCAGGAGTGGACACTGGCTGAGCAGGAAGGGTGGGCGTCATGGGCCAGGGTGCCGTGGGGGCAGGGCTGGAAGGGCCAGTCGTCGGCCTCCGAACGGGGCCTTCCCCGAGTGCCCGTGGACAGGGCAATGCCACGCGAGACCACGTGGCCGTGAGCGAGGGTCCCGGCCGTGAGCGAGGGTCCCGGCCGTGAGCGAGGGTCCCGGCTGGAAGCCCTCATGCTGCCCGGCTGTGAGCGAGGGTCCCGGCCGTGAGCGAGGGTCCCGGCCGGAAGCCCTCATGCTGCCCGGCAGGCCCTGGGGCCGCCGTGGGGGCAGTGCCGCAGGCCCTCTCCACCCAGGCCAGGGCCGGCTGGCCAAAAGCACCTTCTCAGGAGCTTGGAGTAAAAGGTTCTGAAGTAGAAGCGCCACGTCGCCTGCCGGCCTGCGGAGTGCCCGAGGCCTCTGTCACTCGTCCATGGGCACTTCGGGCTCAAAAGGCACAGTTCCCGCCAAGCCGGGCAGGAACAGGGCCCAGCGAGGGCCCAGTGGCCTGCGGAGTGCCCGAGGCCTCTGTAACTCGTCCATGGGCACTTCGGGCTCAAAAGGCACAGTTCCCGCCAAGCCGGGCAGGAACAGGGCCCAGCGAGGGCCCAGCACTGGGCTGCGGGGTCGGTTTGGTCGACTGGAGGGGCCGGGACTGAGCTCCGGGCTAGACCCGGGCTTCCTCTTCCTCTCCTTCCGTGGAGGTCAGGGCTCACTCTGCCGTCTCTGCGACCGCTCGCGGCAGCCGGGCCAAGGCGGTGAGAACCAGCGGCCGGCACCTTGGGGGGCGCCACAGGGACCCCGAGCCCAGGGAGGCCGGTGAGGCTGGGGGCCACACGGATGGGAGCTTCTGTCTGTGCGTGTGCCCACACGCACACGTTACACACACACCTCACTTCACACTCACACACCATGCTCACAGCTTACACACAACTGTACACATGCCTTGCACACTCGTGTCACTCCCACACCTTACACAGTCATGGCTTACACACACACAGCAGAGTTCACACTCACAACGTGCTCACACCTTACACACTCAACCATACACACACGCCTTACTCGCGCCCACACACACCATACTACACACACCATGCTCACATCTTACACACTCAATCTTACACACACACTACACTCATACATTACACACCCACATACCATGCTCACACCTCCCACATGCACGCCTTACACACTCACAGTACACCCACACCTCACACACCCACACCTTACACACACACCACACCACAGTTACACTTTACACACCTCATAGTCACACCGTACACACCCAAACCTTACACACTCAACCTTACATGCTCACACTTCACACACTCACATCTCACACACACCACACATTCACGCACCACATTCACACCTTACACATTCACACACCATGCTTCACACTCACACAACATGCTCACACGTTACACACTTCACACACTCATGCCTTACACATGCCTTACACACTCATGCCGCACACTCACACCTTACACACCACACTCACACCATACACGCTCATACCTCACACACACACCACTTCACATTCACACCACACACACCTTACACACTCACACACCACACACACATCACTCCCAAATCTTACACTCACACACCATGTTTCACACTCACACATCATGCTCACACCTTACATAGGCATGCCCTACACACCACACTTGCACCTTGCACACTCACACCACACTCCACATTCACACCCCACACTCACACCTTACACAGTCACACCTTACACATTCACACACCACACACACCTTACACACTCACACCACACTCACTCCATACACACCCATACCTTACACACACATCACACCTATGCCCTACACACTCACACACCACAGAGTTCACATTCACACACCACACTCACACTTTACACACTCATACACCACACATCACACACACCACACTCACACTTTACACACTCATACACCACACATCACACTCACAGCTTACACACCACACACACAGAGCCTCACTGTCTAAATTCCTCCAAAGGGACTCAAGCCCCCAGCGTTGTGGTGGGAATGGGAGGGGGCACAAGTGCGGCCCAGGGCAGAGGGTACGGGGTCTGAGAGCAGCAGGAGGCTGAGGGCAGGTTGGGGTGGCCGGCGCCAGCAACGGTCAACGGAAACAAGGATGGTGCCCTTTGCAGAGTCTCAGACCCCTGACCTGTGCATCGCGTGGGGTCTGCAGCCCCGTGTGCACGTGGCCGGAGCTGAGGCGCCAGCTGGTGCCCCCCGGTGACGGGTGGTCTGCACCACGTCCTGCAGACGGAGCGGGTGACTCATGACTGTCAGGCAGAGCCCTGACGCACAGAACGCCGAGAAGTCGGCATCAGCCAAGGTTGCCCCATGTCCCGGGTTCGCAGGTTCAGAGCCCCTCCCCGTGTCCCAGGCAGTCTGGGCACAATCGGTTCAGGCCCAGCTGTACAGATCACGCTCCCACTTCCCACACTTGCCCCACGGGGGGCTGGAGACAGGGCTCCCCAGACACCTCCTCCCGCCTGACCGCGAGCAGCCCAGACCAGGATCCGGGTGGACGTGGGGTGGACGAGGCAGTGTAGACCAGGATCCGGGTGGAC
>SJYR01004127.1:271828-282904 GCA_006410655.1 Kobus ellipsiprymnus | reverse complement strand
AAGGGGCATCAGGGCCTCAGAGAGCCAGCAGGAAGAGGGCTGAGCTGCGGCCGCTGAGGGACAGGCCCGGGCCTCCTGTGAGCCTGCGGAGCCCCCGCCGAGGGCCCCGGGCCAGGGAGCCCTGCTGGGACGGCAGGCAGGGAAGCAGGACTGCCCATCCCCAGCACCACCTGGACCCCCATGCCCGTAGGTGAGCGTGCCCCTGTCCTGAGCTGCCCCGCAGGCCCAGAGGGCGCCAGGCTCACTGCCTCCTTCCCGGAAACATCCGTGTGTCCCCGGGGGGGGCGAGTGTGGCCGTGATTCTGGATCTGCCTCCCATTGCCTGGCCTCTGGTGCTGTCAGGCCAGGGGGGTCCAGGGGACCAGGGAGGGCAGGCAGCTGGAGACTCTCAGGGACCAGCCCAGCCTCCTGAGGAAGCCACTCCAGAGCTGGCCGGCCCCGCTCAGCACAAGTGCCCACAGACCCCAAGGCCCGCGAGACCCCTCCCCGGGCCCGCGAGGCCCCTCCCCGGGCCCGCGAGGCCCCTCCCCGGGCCCGCGAGGCCCCGCCCCCGGGCCCGCGAGGCCCCGCCCCGGGCCCGAGAGACCCCTCCCCCGGGCCCGCGAGGCCCCTCCTCCGGTCTGCGAGACCCCTCCCCGGGCCCTTGAGGTTGGATCCAGGCACCGGCGTGCACTCAGGGCTGCAGGAGTGTCTGAGTAACGCGTGTGGTTCAAGTGAGCCCCACAGACAGCGGGTCCCAGGAGTGCTTGGTGCGTCCAGCCCGTGGTGTGAGAACCTGGCCCCTTCCTGTGACAGGCGCCTCATAAAGGCTACCGTGTAGATGGTAACAAACCCAACCCGCCAGCCAGCTTCTGAAGAGTTCCGACCCAGAAAGCTATAAATATATAATCCACCAAAGCTTTATTACTGAGTTTCATTAGATTTTTGAAGACAGATTTCACCATTAGTGGCAGAATCCATGGAGCAAGAGAAGAGTCAACCCGTTCCTTCTATAGAGAGTACCCGCCGTTCAGCTTAAAATAGCCGGGAACGCGCCCTGCAGTGACCCCAACCCTCGGGCTGCGTTCCCTCGGTCCTGAGCAGCCTGTGAAGGGTTCCTGGCCCCTGGAGCCCACGGCACGGGGCGACTCAGAGAAGGTTCCCGGGTGTGGCTGAGACAACGGAGGGGGTGGCGGTGGGGGAGGGTCTCTCATCGGGAGCCTCCCTGCTGTGGAGGGTGGCGGGGAGGCCACGTCCTTATCAAAGGAAGCGATTTCTTCCCAGTTCAGAATCCACCCTCATGGACACGGGCTGGCCATCTGTGTGGCTCTCGAGGGTCTGCAGGGGAGCTGTGTGGCTCTTGTGAAGGATGCCTGGGCCGGGTCTGGAGCCGGAAGCCTGTCCTGTTGATGGGAGGACCGCTCCCTGGGCGCAGGGTCCCTGGCCCGGCTGGGCTGGGTTTGGCCGCAGCTCCGGGTGGAGGTCGGAGGTGGGCCCCCAGGAAGCCAGGGCTCTGCTGGAGGCTGTGGCACTTTTACAGCCCGCCCCTCTGATGCTCCAAAGATCACGCACGGAGCTGGAAGGGCTCAGTTCCAGGAGACGCACCTGGGCAGGGAACCCACACCAGTTTCACGTCCTGAGGAGCCGGCCTTGCAGAGACTGGATGGGTCTTCAGCTCTGGGAGGAGCCGACAGGCAGAAAACGGGCTCTCACAGGTCCACAGGGAGCTCCAAGCTCTGTTCAGAGTCGGCTGCCTCTCTGGACACAGCGCTGGGGAGGGTCCCGCCAGCCTCGGGTGCCAGGAGGAACAGGGTGCCACAGGGTGAGGAGCTCGGAGGGGAGAGCCAGGAGCGCGCTGGGGGCTGCCCAAGGCCTCCCAGGGGCTGGGCACACAGGGCTGGAGACAGCCGGCTGGAGCTGCGGACGCCCCAGGCAGGTAGGGGTGCATCCCGGACAGGGCTCATGTGCTTGGGATCCCTGCACCCTGCCAGGCTCCGACCCCTTAACTACTGCCCCGCTGGGCTCACAGGCTCCGCGCGTCCTCAACCACGAAGCTCACGCATCCTTACCAGGGGTGTTGTGTAGCCCAGCTCTCGGAACCAGTGGCCTGAACAACCCAAGGAGACCCTTGTCAGGACCTAGAACCACACGACTCAGGCCATGTGGCTGGCGTCTCCCTTTGCCCCAGTTGGTCACTTGGGGCAGAGAGCCCAGGGCGGCCTTGGGCTCCAGGACCCTCCGCCAGGCGCTCAACCCCCCCAACCCAGTGTCTGTGGCCTGAGCGACGGGAAGGGCTCTGCCTGGGGTCCCTGGGGTCTGTTGGTCCACAGCCCCTGCTCCCGCCAGGTGCCCCCACAGCCCAGCACCCGCTCTCGAGGACCGCGGAGAGGGAGGGTCTCCCCTGGGGGCCTCGCCTGGCTCTAGGCGAGGGGCTGCCTGAGCCCAGCCCTTCTGCTCCTGCCTGTCCAAGTCAGGGCTGAGCCGCTGGGGCTTCGAGCGGAAGAGCCGCAGCGCCGTTACTGGGTCAGCACGTCCCTTGGGGAACGTGGCCGAGGGGTGGCCCCGGCCTGGCTGGGCCTCCTGCTTCCTTCCCTGGGGGGCATGCTCGCTGCCCATGCTGCCCACAGCCATTGCATCTAAGTCGCTTTCCATCAGAACCCAGGCGCCGTTTTAACTTTCCGTCCTTAAGGTAACCTCTGCAGTAAAATACCTGGGCTTCTCAAGGAGAGATTTTGGGTACTCCCAACCGAAAGGGTCGGAGCATTCCTGGCTCTCCTGTCTCAGCTTCAGTGTGATGTGCTGATCGCAGGCAACCCTTGAAAGGAAGGCTGCCGTCTCCTTTGTGCAGATGAGACAGGGAGCTCTCTGTGCTGTCCCTCGTGGTGTGGAAGGGCCCAGACAGTGCCTTGGTCGGAGGGAAGCGGCCTCCCCCCGCCCCTCCCCACCTTCCCCTCCACACCTTCCCCACCCTTTCAACAGGCCGCCCTGGAGGAGAGTCCCGGTGGGAGGAGTTGGCTGGGGTGTCCCAGGCCTCACGCATAGCTGCTTTCCTGGCCTGTTCGGAGGCCTGCTTCCCGGGGCAAGCCTCCCTCTGGGTCGGAGTGGCAGTGCCCTGGACACTCCCCTCCCCTCTGGCCGGATTTCTGTTCCAGCTCCCCTACCCCTTGCCGGCAGGCTCCGGGGGGCAGTTCCGGTCAATACTGCACGTTCACTGTGTGTGGTCGGCCTCCTGGACCCTCTGATCCCTGGAGGTGGCCCCGGCCAGCGGCAGCTCCCCTCCCTGCTCCCCCAGCCCGACAACAGGAAGCTGCTTTCTGTCAGTTTGGATCCAGCTCCTCTGGACACCGCATAGCAAGGACTCACGCCGTACACTGCCCTGGCTGGTCTCGCCCACGGGCACAGTGTCTCCAGCGCCCGCCGGTGTCATCCGAGAGGCTCAGGGCTTCGCTGCACCTCCCGGCTGAGTTGCATCCCGGGGTGGACGGACCGCGTCTCGCCTGTTCCTTCTCATCCGTTAATGAGCCTCAGTGCTCTTCCTGACGCTTGGCCCCTGTGGATCAAGCGGCAGAGTCCTGTCTGAACTCCTCTCTTCGCTTCTCTGGATGTGTGCTCAGGAGTGGCATTGCTGGGCCGCATGGTAATTCTAGGTTTAACTGATGAAGGAATCTCTCTTGACTGCGCGCACCAAGGTGTCGACACGAGGCACAGAGCCGCCTCGTGTTTAAAACAAGCTTCCGCAGAGCTCAGCATCAAACAGCCTGTGTTATCTGTTTATCAGCTGTCCTTCTGATGTGAAAATTTGCAGCATGTGAAACTTTCTAAGCTGTGCTGAATCATGAGGCCAATCAGGGAAGCTGATTCTTTTTCATTTAAATACATCTGGGGCTTGAGTGGTTTTGTATTTATAAAATAAATGAGTTGCATGGCTTTTTAAATTAAAAACCTCAAGAAACGTTATCACTGAGATGAACACAATTAGGTGAGATCTTGAAAACAATAAAACGTCCTCTTTCAGAGCACTTTTGGGTATAAACATAAACCAGCGCGTCTTGGGGGATGATTGTCATCTTTGCAGCAGAAGTTCCCCAGGGGCTGTTGGAGGGGAAGCTGTGTGGCACCAAGGCCGCAGGTCCGGCCACGGCTGCTTCCAGCTGGACGTGGCTCCTGGGGTCTTAATTAATAACAGCTTTGGAGAATGGAATTATACACCGTGCTCCTTCCATAGCTGGTTGAGCTTTTCCTGTGCGTATCTCCTCGGGAGAAAGAACTCAGACCCCCACAGAAACACGCTTTCTGACTGTGGCCTTGGACCCGAGCCTGTGGGCAGTGTGTCCGTCTCCTGGTGCAGGGGGCCCGGGGCCGAAGAGTACAGTCCCGAGAGACCAGGGCGGAGCGTGTGGCCCGTCCAGCTGAGCCACCCAGGCCGGCAGCACCTGGAGTCTGCCCGCAGCTCCCGCGGCGGCTGAGCCTGCAGTCCCCACGGGGGTCTCGCCCAGCCAGCAGGCGGCCTTTGGGGGCCGATCCCTAAACCGGCCAGATGTGAGCTCGTGTCAGGAGGGAGCGTCCGGGCCAGGGCAGAGTGCCAGTGGAGGAACGCGGTGTCCAGCCTGCGTGGACGGACCGGGGTGGGGCGGGGCTGGCTCCGCTTTACTTGGGACCCCCCTCACCACACAGTGACGGCGCCGGAGGAGGGGGTGGCAGTGATTTCGCACTTTTGACCTGAGGCTGGGTCCACGTGCCCCGGCCGTGCTGGGCTACGTCAGGTCAGGTGTTCGCTCTCTGTTGGTGAGCCATCCTTAGGAGCGTCAGGTCAGGTGTTCGCTCTCTGTTGGTGAGCCATCCTTAGGAGCGTCAGGTCAGGTGTTCGCTCTCTGTTGGTGAGCCATCCTTAGGAGCGTCAGGTCAGGTGTTCGCTCTCTGTTGGTGAGCCATCCTTAGGAGCGTCAGGTCAGGTGTTCGCTCTCTGTTGGTGAGCCATCCTTAGGAGCGTCAGGTCAGGTGTTCGCTCTCTGTTGGTGAGCCATCCTTAGGAGCGTCAGGTCAGGTGTTCGCTCTCTGTTGGTGAGCCATCCTTAGGAGCGTCAGGTCAGGTGTTCGCTCTCTGTTGGTGAGCCATCCTTAGGAGCGTGTGCGCAGAAGCACTGCCAGGATTCCTGATTTCCGGGGACGGAAACAACCCCCGAGGCCTGGGAGAGGCCTGGCTCCAGCCTGCGCCCGAGGAGCCGGCTCCCGCCCGCTCGCCTGCGGCCAGCTGTGCCGGGAGGCAGCCGACTCAGCGACTTGTGGGGCTTCTCCCACCGTCCCAGCCTCGTCGGCCTGTCTCTACAGGAGATTAGTCCAGGGTAACGTCTTTGCTGCCGAAAGAATAAAGCAAATGTGAACAACCATGACAGCTCATTACTTGGAACACGTTTCGAGACGTCCCGGTCCAGCTCCTAGCTGAGCCGTGCTCGGCCCGACGCTGTAACTTGTCCGTCAGCGTTGATGAAACCCGAGTAGCCGACCACCAGTTCTCCAGCTTCATCACGCAGACGAGAAATCAAGGATCGTGTCTCAAAATGCTGATGGATACCCACTGCACACATCCGAGTTCTCTTCACCCTGGCCCTGCCCAGTGCCAACCTAGGCTGGATGGGAGGTGAGGGTCAGTGGACAGTGTAGGGGACAAGCTCACACCAGCCAGCTTCCGTCCTCATGAGGAGTGACCACCTGCCCCCAGCCCCAGGGGCCTGGCCCTGCCCTCTGTCTGTGCGGGAGCAGCGTGGACGCTTCTCCAAGACCCGCTCTGCAGGGCAGGTTCCCTCGGTACCACTGATGAGCCAGGCCAGGCCCACCCCTGCTTCCACAGGAAGGCCCCCACCCCGGAGGAGCCCAGCCCGGGTCAGGAGAGAGCTTCAGGCCTCTGCGTGCCGACACGTCAGTGCTGGGCTGGCCTGGCCTCCAACCAGAGCTTGCAGAGCTCACTCTAGCTGCGTGCTTCACCCTCAAGAGCTGAGCACGCCCAGCTCTCCCTGAAAACCCTGTCCCTGTCCCTCCCACTCTGCTCGCGGCTGGCTGAGCCGCGGTCCCCCGGATGCTGTCGCCAGCTGTCTCGTCAGTGTCAGCCCAGGGCCGGCTGGACCCCGGCAGCCAGGAGACGCCCTCCCCCAGCGCAGGGGCCCCGTGGGCCGTCCCAGCCCCACTTTCCCTGCAGGGGAGGTAGGTGTGGGGTGTGGCTCCCGGCCCGTGTGGACACCGAGTGGACTTGGCCCTGGGCACGGCCCCACTCAGAGCTCACCGCGGACAACAGCATGAGGGGTGCTGCTACCGACAGGCGCCCCCAAGGCCACCCTGGGGACCCTCTGTGCGAAGACCTGCTGGGTCTTCTTTGCCTGGGTTGACATGAGTCGGCCCTCTGATCGTGAAGGGTGTGTCTCCACTGGTTTTCAAAAGCATGAAAGGGAGACTCGAGACAGTCCCGTTCTGACGTGGCAGGCGATGCCGTCCTTCCTACCTCCTCATTTCCAGAACACAAGTGGCAGCTTGTCCAGCAGACGTGGGGGGCGGGGAGACCAGCTGTTTGAGCTGGTGACCGTGGGCTCTGCTCGGCTGGTCACTGTTGTTCTGACAAGTCGTACAAAACACAATTTTCAGTTAATCAAGGTATATTCTAAACACAAGTCCTCTGCTTAAAAGACACGTGCTGACCCTTGAAGCAGGTGGTGATGCGGGTGGTGATGCGGGTGGTGATGCAGGTGGTGATGCGGGTGGTGATGCGGGTGGTGATGCGGGTGGTGATGCGGGTGGTGAAGCAGGTGGTGATGCAGGTGGTGATGCAGGTGGTGATGCAGGTGGTGATGCAGGTGTTGATGCGGGAGGTGCGCGCTCACTTTACGTTTCCTTAAATCCAGGAACAGCTTCCACAAGTGACTGACAAAGTCTCCACAGAGATGCTGTTTAAGTGAACACTCTCCAAGTTGAGTCCACTACCCCATTCCCAGAGCCATTTCAAACATGGTTTTTACCAGAAAGCACTTGGGCCCAGGAAACAGAGAAGTCACCCACCTTGGGCCAGGCACCAGGAGTAGGGTGAGCAGGCGGCACAGGGGCGGATATCTGTGCTGCTCTGTATACACACAGTGCATGCACACTCACACCTGGGCACACCTGTGTGCACACACATGCACTCAGACGCCCCCACAGACAACTGTGCACACCTGTGCACACAAGGCACACTCACTTGCACACCTACCGGCATGCAGACATGTGCCCTCACTCTCACCTCCCAACCCTGGGAAATTCTAACCTCTTGTCCATTTCTTCGGGTTTTCCATTTCTGGACTGTTGTAGAAATGGACTCACACCATGTGCGACCCTGGGCTGGCTTTCTCCCCGAGCACAGGCCCCTGGGTGCTCACCAGGCGGTCCCCTCATTGCTGGGGCCGAGCGGTGGTCCATGGTCGGGCGTGTCTCAGCTGCCTCATTGCTGAAGAGCATCTGGGTCTGCCCCTGCACTGTGGTCTTATAAATAAATCTGCTATGCCATTCAGGCACAGGTTTGTGTGTGAAAAAAACCATTCATTTCTCCGGGATAAATGCCCAGGAGTGCAATTGCTAGGTCATATAGTAATTGCGCGTTTAGCTGTTGGTTTTCAGGCTGCCAAGTGGGGTCCAGAGGGCTCTCTGTTTTACTTTTCCCAGCTGCCACATCTGCAAATCCAATCTCTCTGCCTCCTGCTGGATTGGGGTTTTTTTATTTTAGCCATTCTGAGTAACGTGTAGTGATACCTCGTTGTGGTTCTAATTTGCATCTTCCTAATGGCTGGTGCTGCTGAATATCTTCTCACGCGCTAATTTGCCATCTGTACATCCTCTTGATGGGATGCCCTTGGTGACTTTTGCTCATTTTATAATTGGATTATTTGTTCTGCTTTTAATGTGTAACTGTTGAGTTTTGAGAGTTCTTTCTATGTTTTAGATACAGGACTGGTAGATTTTTTCTACTGGGGTTTGTAGATTTTTTTCTCCAAGTTCATAGCTTATCTTCTCATGCGCTCAACTAGGTCTTACACAGAACAAAAGTTTTTATTTTGGTAAAGCCCAGTCTATCTGTTTATCTGTTTATGAACTGCACCTCTGATGTCAAGGCAGAACTCTGCCTGCCTGCCTGCATGCTAAGTCACTTAGTTGTGTCCGATTCTTCATGACCCCATGGACTGTGGCCCACCGGGCTCCTCTGTCCGTGGGATCCTCCAGGCAAGAGTCCTGGAGTGGACTGCAGCGCCCTCCTCCAGGAAATCATCCTGACTCAGGATCGACCCCTGTCTCTTATGCCCACCTGCACTGACAGGCGGGTTCTTCACCACTCATGCCACCTGAGAAGCCCAAGAACTCTGCTTAGCCCCAGATGTTAAAGACAGTAAGCATTTTCTCATACACTTTTTCTGAAAGCTTTCCTCTTTTATCTTTCACGTTGAAGGCCATGGTCCATTTTGAGTCAATTTTCATTCAAGGTGTGAGGTTTCTATCAAGGCTGATTTTTCTGTGTGGGTCCCCTTCCTCTGGCGCCATTTGTGAAAAAACCTGCATTCTCTCCTCTGAGCTGCTCCTGTGTCTTTGTTGTGAGTCAGTTGAGCACGTTCGTGTGGGTCTGTGTCTGGGCTCCCTTTCTGTTCCACTGACCCGTGTGTCTACCCCTCTGCAGACCCCACCCAGTCTTCCTAAAAAGTCTTGAGCTGAGACAGACAGATCCCTCCATTTTCTCTTTTCTCTTCTTTTTTGTTCGCTTTTCCATATGAATTTTAGAATAGCCTTGCCTACGTGTATAAAACAAGCATAATCTTTGAATGTTGATGAGTGGCCTTGAGCCTGCATATCTCTTCGGAGAGAATTAGTGCCTTTCGCTGGGGAATGCAATGGCACCCCACTCCAGCACTCTTGCCTGGAAAATCCCATGGACGGAGGAGTCTGGTGGGCTGCAGTCCATGGGGTCGCGAAGAGTCGGACACAACTGAGCGACTCCATTTTCACTTTCATGGACTGGAAAAGGAAATGGCAACCCACCCCAGTGTTCCTGCCTGGAGAGTCCCCGGGACGGGGAAGCCTGGTGGGGCCGCCCAGAGGCAGGCAGGACTGCACTGGCTCAGCATCTCCGCAGTGCCTTCCGCTGATTCTTTCATTATCATTTCGTAGTTTTTACATAAAAGCTCTGACCATGTTTTGGTAGATACATTTATTACAAGTAAATCTTTCTCCCCTTCCCCTTCTTCATTTCTTCCTTCCTTTTGTGATTTGCACGTCATTTACCTCTGATTTTTATTTCCATGGGTTCATTGCCACTGTATAGAAGCATAACTGATTTTTGTTGATCTTGTATTCTGAAACTTTGCTATTAGTTCTAGGAGGGTTCTTTTTGTTTGTTTCCTTGCTTTTCTTCTTCTTTTTGTTTTGTGTAGGTTTGGGGGTTTTTTTTCAGTCATTGGAATTTTTCTATGTGGACAGTCATGCCATCTGCTAACCTGGGCAGTTTCACTTCTTCCTTTCTGGACTGTACGCCTTTTAATTCCTCTTCTTCTTTTTTTTAGCATTGAGTGGAACTCCTAGCACAATAAGAATAAGTTATGGAGTGGACATCCTTACCTTGTGCCTTTTTTGAGGAGGAAAATATTTAGCTTTTCTCCATTAAGTACAAAGTTAGAGTGGGTTCCTTTTATATATTCTTCATCAAGTTGAAGGTTTTTCTCTATTCTGATATTTCTGAGAATTTTTATCATGAATGTGTTTTGATTTTTTCAAACACTTTTTCTGCATCAATCAATATGAACACCTGATTTTTTTTATTCTTTAACTTCTTCGTATGGTAGGTTACACTGATATATTTTCAAAAGTTGAACTAGCCTTTCATCCCTGGAAACTGTACTTTCATTCTTTCTAAGTGTTGCTGAACTCCATTTACTGATATTTTGTAAGAATTTGTCCATGTTTATGAGGGATGGGGGTCTGTGGTCCTCGTTTCACACCGTTTTGGCATCAGGGTAATACTAGCTTCATAGAAGGAATTAGAAAGTCTCCCCTCTTCTTACTTTCTGGAAGAGTTTGTATAGAATTGGTGTTAATTTATCTTTAAATATTTAAATAGTCTCCAAGGAAACCATCAGGGCCTGGGGATTAATTTGGGGAGAATCTTTTAATTATAAATTCAACTTCATTCGTAGTTATAGGGCTATTCAAATGACTTATTCATATTCAGTGTGTTTGTGGTCGTTTATGCTATGTAAAACACTGGTCCATTTCACCGAAGCTGTCAGATTTATGTGTTTAATGTTATTTGTAGTATCTCTCCCTTTCAGTTCAGTTCAGTTCAGTCGCTCAGTCATGTACAACTCTTTGTGACCCCATGGACTGCGGCATGCCAGGCCTCCCTGTCCATCACCAACTGCTGGAGTTCACTCAGACTCATGACCATTGTTTCAGCGATGCCATCCAGCCATCTCATCCTCTCTTATCCCCTTCTTCTCCTGCCCTCAATCTTTCCCAGCATCAGGATCTTTTCAAATGAATTAGTTCTTCGCGTCAGGTGGCCAAAGTATTAGAGTTCCAGCCAGCTTCAGCGTCAGTCCTTCCAGTGAATATTCAGGACTGATTTCCTTTAGGATTGACTGGTTTGATCTCCTTGCAGTCCAAGGGACTCTCACGAGTCTTCTCCAACACCACAGTTCAAAAGCATCAATTCTTCTGTGCTCAGCTTTCTTTATAGACCAACTCTCACATCCATACATGACTACTGGAAAACCATAGCTTTGACTAGACAGACCTTTGTTGGCAAAGTAATGTCTCTGCTGTTTAATATGCTATCTAGGTTGGTCATAATTTTCTTTCAAGGAGCAAGCATCTTTAATTTCATGGCTGCAGTCACCATCTGCAGTGATCTTGGAGCCCAAGAAATAAAGCCTGTCACTGTTTCCACTGTTTCCCCATCTATTTGCCATGAAGTGATGGGACCAGCTGCCATGATCTTTGTTTTCTGAATGTTGAGTTTTAAGCCAACTTTTTCACTCTCCTCTTTCACTTTCATCAAAAGGCTCTTGCTTTCTGCTGTAAGGGTGGTGTCATCTGCTT
>SJYR01004127.1:259961-271407 GCA_006410655.1 Kobus ellipsiprymnus | reverse complement strand
TGTGTGTTAGCCACTCATTCGTGTCTGGCTCTGCAACCCCGTGGACCGCAGCTTGCCAGGGTCCTGTGTCCTTGGCATTCTCCAGGCAAGAATACTCGAGTGAGTTGCTGTTTCCTTCTCCAGGGGATCTTCTCAGACCCAGGGATGGAACCCAGGTCTTCCTCATGGCAGGCAGACTCTTTACCATCTGAGCCACCAGAGAAGCCTTTACTCCCTGTACTTCCAGCTTCACTGTTTTTCCAACTTTACGATTTCTGCTCTTTAGCATTCCCTTCTTCTGTCTGCTCTGGATTCACTCTGTTCTTCCGTTTTTAGGTTTTTGCTGTCGGGGTCTAGGGGAGCTGATGCCGTGCGCTCTCCGAGGAGGCTGAGTCCCCCTGGGGGAAGGGCTGGCAGGGGAGCCTGGCGGGAGTCCAGTTCCCGGGGCCTCCTGCTGCAGGTGAGTGCCTGCCGCGGCCTGAGGTCGCACCCAGAGCCCTGCGTTCAGGGGCAGGAATCAGGCTGTTAGAAAGACGGCTCCCCCAGCAGCAGACCACACTCCACTCTCACCACGAGGAGAGAAACAAAGGCTCTTGCGCACCTGCAGGTTAAGCCAGAGAGGCTGCAGTAAGATGGGTCCAGGCCCTGCCCTCAGTCTGTGGCAACCTCGGCTCTGGGAGGGGCAAGCGGTGGCTGCGAGCACGGGAAAGGGTCCGAGGTCAGAGGGGTCGTGCTGGGAGTCTGGAGGGTGAGGGCCCCCGTGGGGTCTTCCAGCCACTGCTGTAGGCCCAGGCCTGTCTGCCCTCCCACCTCCTTCCCTCAGGGGAGTAGATGGAGCGGGTGGGGTGAACGGGCCAGCAGGGCCCTCTCAAGGGGATGGGGCTCCCGCCAGGCCCCAAGGTCAGTGGTTACATCCTCAAAGGTAAGCAGTTATGTCCTCAAAGCTCAGCTGACATCCTGGGGGTCACTGTTTATGTCCTTAAAGGTCAGTGGTTACGTTCAAAGGTCAGCCTGACGCCGTGAAGGCCAGTGGCTGGCCTCGGTCCCCGCTGGAGGAGGCAGGGACTTGCCACGAGGCCCTGGGACCTTCACCCCTGGGGAGGTCATCTGCCCAGGCAGGACTCAGTGCCCCTCGCCCTGCAGGGGGCACAGCCGGGGACTCCCCCAGGGCCTCGCTCTCGGGAGGGAGCCGCAGCCCAGCACACAGGCTTCGGGGACCTGACTGGGCTTTACCTGGGGTCCGGATCTGTGGGCTGACAGGAGGTGGGACATGCAGCCTCTCATCTGGCCTCAGGGAGGGTCTGGCCTGGCCTCGCTGGGGAATGGTGGGCAGCTGGGGGAAGTCTGTGTGGGGTTGTCCCAGAGAGTGGGTCTGAGTGAGGGGGCCACGGGCTTGCGGTGGCGGGGGCCTCGCTGCCTCTTGCTGACGCTCAGGTGAAGCACCCTGGGGGTGTGGCGGGTGGAGGGGGCCCTTGGGTGCCCCCAGGTGACTCTGAAGCAGGGGCACCTGTGCTCTGCCCTCCGTGTGCCCCCCGAGCCCAGGCGCCAGGACCGCAGGACAGGAGGGGAGCATGATCGCGGAAGCCGCCATCTGCAGGGAAGGGGCGGGAGCACGAGCCCACCCTCCCTGCTTCCTCCTCTGGGAGGACGGATGCAGGACGCAGGCTCGGCTCCTGCAGACGGCCCGGGCCCTCTTCCAGGGCATTTCTGGGACCCCCGGGCCACCCCTTCCCGAGTCTGTCTGAGCAGAATGTGCCTATGCTTGGGCCGGGGCTGCAGAACTGGGAGGTGGGGCCTGCCCAGAGCAGACCCTCAGAGACTGACACCTCCATTCAGTGAGCACCCCCACCTCGGCCCTGACCTCCCACTGGAGTCCCAGCCCCCTTTCCAGGGAACCTGCCTTGCTGGCCGCCTTCCTAGGTTCTCTGATGCCACAAAGTTCCTGGGTGTAGTGGAACCCTTGGACACGAGGGCCAACTGGTGGGGCAGCCCCCACACTCCACCCAGGCCCGGGAAGGGGCAGGCACCAGCCCGCGAGTCCCTGCCTGTCTGGCTTCCCAGCCCATATCTGGGTAACCTGCCATCGGCTTTGGACGAATTTTGAAGGATTGAGGTTCTGGATCAAGAAGCCATATTTATGATTAAAAAAAAAAAAAACTGGGGATATGGCTAATTACCCAGATAATGGGCCAACTCCAAACCTCAGAGGAAGGGTGAGCAGACCCACGGCACTGGCCGGGCATCCCAAGGGGCTCCACCCTTTGATGTCCCAGGGCCGCCTTCTAAACTCAAGAAGGATCTGAGCACACATGCCAGCAAAACGCCACGCGCTCCTGCAAGGAAGAACCCTTCCTGATGATCAGGGGGCCTGCCGCGGGGATGGGTGTGTGCAGACGCGCTGAGTCCCGGTCCAGCGGAGCACGCCTTTCTGAGACACGACTGAGGGCACTCGCGGAAAGGTCGAGTATGCTGTGGGGGCCGGGGGGTTACCAGTAACGTCCCCACATCCATTAGAACAGAGAGTCTGTGCGGCTGTCACCACCCACCCAGCTACACGGCCTGTCCTGGCAGAGAAGCCTGGGGGAGCCCAGGTGCCCTCAGAGTGGCTTCCCCAGGCTGGACCGTGAAGGGGAAGCAGAGCTCCAGCTTCAGGATGGGCTGATTCAAGGTGAGGAGTTAGGAGGAAGAACGACAAGGGCCCTCCCGAGAGGGTGGGCTCTGAGCAGTGCCTTCAGAGGCGCAAGGGGCTGAGTGTCTCCCGAGCCCCTCCTTGGAGATGCTGCTGGTCCGGAGGCCACTGAGCTCCCAGGGTGGCCCTGGGCCAAGAGCGAGGGGACCAGATCCTTCACCCTGCCCCTGCTGATCACAGCGCCAGCTTCATCAGGCACCACCCAGGACCCAGGGCCACCAGCCACAGGTGGCCGGGCTGGGGAGGCGGCCCCTGGCTTAGTCAGCACCTGTGGGTCCCTGTTAGCCTCCTGGGGGCCCGGGAAACTGGCTCCACCCACTCCAGAGTGCGCATGCCTGCTGCTCAGAGACACAGTCCTGCAGACCCGTGGAGACAGATTTACAGCTGCGCTCCGAGCTACAAACAGGGAGCCTCCCCCAGCCTCACAGTAAATCACTTAAAGCAATACTTAAATCCATCACTTGAGCTCCCAGCAGTACGATAAATCACCGTCGTTACCACGTGGGGGGTTGCATCATGTTTGGAAAAGGCCCGAGAAGAGTTAGCGTGTGACACAGTCGCGGAGGATCCAGGGAGACGGGCCGTGCTGCCGGTGGGGCCGCAGTTCAGTGGGGCTTAAGGTCATCACCCAGGAAAGGGCGGGGCGGGGGTTGGAGAGTCCCTGTCTCTTATACACATCTAGATGTGTATAAGAGACAGCTCGGGGCCTGTTGGGATTTTATTGGTGATGTTATTAAAGCCATAATTGAAAGAACAAGTTAGCATTCCTTAGACCAGAAAATGACAGAAGTTTTATAAAGAGAACGAGCAAATGCTTTTCAACCTTTTGCATCTAAATATCTTCCAGGCCCACACCCAGGGAAGGGCCTCACGAATCCTGTGGCCATAACCCTGTGCAATCTTGGGGCTTGGGTCCCAAGCCTGTGCCTCCACCATTTGGCCAGGCTCCATCCTGGGCCAGGGGTCTGGCGGGGGAGGTCCTGAGGGCAGCTCAGTGCTGGCCGCCTGTCCGGGGGGGTTTCTGGAGCTCTGAGTCTGAAGTCACCCCTCTGTCCTTCCAGGATGGAAGGGGCAGGTGTGTCATCCCGTCCCTTCTCTGTGATTCCCTTGCAGCTGACTCAGGATGGCACCGTGACTCCCTGGGTCCCAAGGAGGCCCTGCCCCTCTCGGGGAGCAGAAAGGCAGAAGGTCTGGGGGAGGCCACCGGCCAGCACTTCCGGTCCTCAGTCACGGAGCAGACACAGACTTGGAGGACTCCCTCCCTGGTTTCACGAGTCCCCGTAACACTGCAGTGACCAAGACTGCTCACGAAAGGGCAGACACGTGAGTCAACAGAACAGAACAGAGCCCTGAAGTAGACCTGCATGAATGAAGTCAATGACTCTGATAGAGACACACAAGCAGTTCAGCAGAGAAAGGGCAGCTCTCCAACGGCCGGAGCTGGGCCCGCCCGACACGCAGAGTGAACCCGAGACTCACTCAAAATGGGCCACAGACCCGCATGTAAAAGGCAAAACTGTAAACTCCTGGAAAGGAAAATCTACCTGACCTGGGGTTTGCCGGTGGAGCTTTAGACATAACATGGTCTAAATTCGTGATCCATTCAGAGAAAGGGTGAGTTGGACTTTATTAAAACTAAAAATTCCCACTCTATGAAAGGCACTGTTAGAATGAAAATACAAGCCAGTAACGAGGAGAAAATATTTGCAAAACCACAGCTGATCAAGGATTCAGCTCCAGAATGTGCATCCGATTCTAAAGGCCAATGACGAGGAAGCAGCACGACCTCAAACTGGGGAAAAGATCTGAACAGACGCCACCGAAATGGGCCTAGGGGTGGCAAGAAAGCACAGGCAAAGAAGCTCCACACCACGGGATGTCAGGGAAACGCAAACTAAAACGGGAATACAAGACCTCTGCACACCGATCAGAGCGGCTCACACGCAGACCTGCCAACACCAGAGTCTCGAGAGAAGTCAGAGCAGCGGGAAGCCCGCTCCTGGTGGGAATCCAAGCGCTGCGGCTGCTGTGGGAGGCAGTCTGAAAGCTCTGTGAGTCTAACCACAGTCTCACTGGGTCTTCCCGCAGTCACACGCCTGGGTATTTATACACCTGATTGACACGTCTTTGTCCACAAGAAACTCTGCACAGGAGTGAGAAGGCATAACCGACCAGGATGTGGGGCCTCCCAGTACAGACCTTCCCATGTCCTCTGCCTGCGTCTTGCCTGTTGAAAAATCCAGTCTCCTCGGTTTTCCCCGAGTCCCAGAGAATAAGTTTAATCAGAGCAACGAGAAAACGCAGAAACAAAGGACGGCGGCCAGGCAGGACGGAGGATGCGTTTTTAGCCATAAAATAAAGTCCAGGGCCTTTGCCTCTCCCTCAAGGGCTATAGATAACATTCTGAGCTGTGTCCCGTGAGCTGCTTTGCAGACACTGAAGCCCCCGCCACGTGGGAGAAGCTGACCGCATGCTGCCCACCAGCAGTAGACCCCAGACCAGCTGGAGCCAGAAGGCTGATGATGGTGACTCCCGGTGACCTCACCTCCAGCCAATCAGAAGAGGGTCTATGAGCTGACCACACCTCAACCCCTCCTCCCTCACCGTCTTTAAAAGCCTCCCCCCTGAAGCCTTCAGGGAGTTCAGGTCTTCTGAGCACGAGCTGCCTGGACTCCCTGCTTGGCACCTGCAGTAACCATTGCACTTTCCTTCCCCACAAACCGGGCAGTAGGCTGGTTTTACGGTGGGCAGATCCTAGCTTGGTTCAGTAATGACTCCAGACCCCAGGCGGGACAGAAGTCCAGAGTGGGCTCCTGGCCTGAGGCCCTTGGATTCCGCCCAGCCGTGGCCTGGGCACCTCTGTCTCCGGGCAGGCCCAGGAGTCAGGGCTGCCACTGACCGGGTGGCGCCGGCCTGTGCCGCCTTCAGCCCTGTGGCCAGGGAGCAGGCGCTGCGCCTGGCCTGCCTGGCCTGGCCTGTCTGGCCCAGTCTGAGAGCCTCTTTGGTAAGTGACGGAAGAGCGGGCGGCTGTGAGCAGTGGCCCTTCAAGCCTCTTGACCACTCTGTAGACTTTTCACTTAAAAGCATCCACACTCACAGCATAGGAACCCGTGTTCATTCTTGTAACAACCTAAGTGGGAAAAGAATGTGAAAAAATAGACACATGTGTACGTATAACTGAATCACTCTGAGGTTCACCTGGAACTAACCCAACACTGCTGATCGGCTAGCTGTTGCTGTTGTCCCCTCACCAAGTCGTGTCCAACAACTCGGCACTCATGGACTGCAGCGCACCAGGCTTCCCCGTCCCTCGCCATCTCCCGGAGTTTGTCCACATTCATGTCCATCGAGTCGGTGATGCCAACCATCTCATCCTCTGTCGCCCCCTTCTCCTCCTGCCTTCAATCTTTCCCAGCATCAGGGTCTTTTCCAACAAGTCGGCTCTTCCCATCAGGTGGCCAAAGTATTGCAGCTTCAGCTTCAGCACCAGCCCTTCCAGTGGATGTTCAGAGTTGATTTCCTTTAGGCTTCACTGGCTTGATCTCCTTGCTGTCCAGGGGACTCTCAGGAGTCTTCTCCGGCACCAATATAAAATAAAATTATTTAAAGGCGGTCAGTACAGAGTTAGCCTTCAAGGCCTGGTTGGCACTCTTCTCCACAGGTGAGCTGTCTGCAGGCAGGTTGGGGTTAAATGCTGTTTGTCCCAGCATTTCTGGTGTGCTAGAAACACATATGTGTCCTTGGAGTTTCCGGTTCACTCCTTGGCAATGGGGTGAAGACGCAGTTTGGGAAACAAGATTCTGATCTTTTGGAAGCAGGAGCTGTGCTCCGAGCATACAGATTCGTGTTGAGGATAAAGACCAAGCCTCCCCACTCCAAAGCCACGGAGGGGGCATTCCGTCAGACTACGGGCAACTCTGGCTGCTAGAGGCCAGGCATGGCCCCGTGCCGACCAGCCCTCCTGATCACAGCATGTCCCCACTGGGCCTGAGGTTTCCCCACAGTGAGTGTAGCAGGAGACCATTCTTTTTTATTGCCAACTAGTGTCCCATTCGGAGAAGGCAATGGCACCCCACTCCAGTACTCTTGCCTAGGAAATCCCATGGATGGAGGAGCCTGGAAGGCTGCAGTCCATGGGGTGGCTATGAGTAGGACGCGACTGAGCAGCTTCACTTTCACTTTTCATTCTCATGCATTGGAGAAGGAAATGGCAACCCACTCCAGTGTTCTTGCCTGGAGAGTCCCGGGGATGGCGGAGCCTGGTGGGCTGCCGTTTATGAGATTGCACAGAGTCAGACACGACTGGAGCGACTCAGCAGCAGTATCCCATTGGGTCGGCTGTAATTTCTTACGTTCGTTTGACGGCTGACGGGCATCTGGGTTGCTTCTAGTCTGGGGTTTTATGACTAAAGCTGCCAGGAGCGTTTGTGCACAGGAAGGTGTGCGACGTGAGTTCACTGCTCGCAAGTAGACCCTTCAGAGCAGAGCTGCTCAATCACGAGGTGAGACCGCTTCAGGTCAGGGCAGGGCAGTCACTCAGTCGTGTCCAACTCTTTGTGACACCATGGGCTACAGCACGCCAGGCCTCCCTGTCCATCACCAACTCCCAGAGTTTACTCAAACTCATGTCCATCGAGTCAGTGATGCCATCCAACCGTCCCATCCTCTGTCGTCCCCTTCTCCTCCTGCCCTCAATCTTTCCCAGCATCAGGGTCTTTTCCAGTGAGCCAGTTCTTCACGTCAGGTGGCCAAAGTACTTGAGCTTCGGCTTCAGCATTCTCCCTATAAGTATTCAGGACTGATCTCCTTTAAGATGGACTGGTTGGATCTCCTTGCTGTCCAACGGACTCTCAAGAGTCTTCTCCAACACCACAGTTCAAAAGCATCAATTCTTCGGCGCTCAGTTTTCTTTATAATTCAACTCTCACATCCATACATGACCACTGGAAAAACCATAGCTTTGACTAGGTCTTTGCTGGCAAAGTAACATCCCTGCTTTTTAAAATGCTGTTTAGGTTGGTCATAGCTTTCCTTCCAAGGAGCCAGGGTCTTCATTTCATGGCTGCAGTCACCATCTGCAGTGATTTTGGAGCCCCTCAAAAATAAAGTCTCTCTGTTTCCATTGTTTCTCCATCTATTTGCCATGAAGTGATGGGACCGGATGCCATGATCTTAGTTTTCTGAATGTTGAGCTGTAAGCCAACTTTTTCACTCTCTTCTTTCACTTTCATCAAGAGGCTCTTTAGTTCTTCTTTGCTTTCTGCTATAATGTTGGTGTCTTCTGCATATCTGAGGTTATTGATATTTCTCCCAGCAATCTTGACTCCAGCTTTTGCTTCATCCAGCTTGGCATTTCACATGATGTACACTGCATATAAGTTAGCAAACAGCCTTGACATACTCCTTTCCTGATTTGGAACCAGATCTAACAAAAGCTAACAGAGTTTTGCAAGAGAACACACTGGTCATAGCAAACACCTTCTTCCAGCAACACAAGAGAAGACTCTACACATGGACATCACCAGATAGTCAACACCAAAATCAGGTTGATTATATTCTTTGCAGCCAAAGATGCAGAAGCTCTATACAGCCAACAAAAACAAGACCAGGAGGTGACTGTGGCTCAGATCATGAACTCCTTATTGCAAAATTCAGCTTAAATTGAAGAAAGTAGGAAAAACCACTAGACATTCAGGTATGACCTAAATCAAATCCCTTACGGTTATACAGTGGAAGTGACAAATAGATTCAAAGGATTAGATCTGATAGACAGAGTGCCTGAAGAACTATGGACAGAGGTTCACGACATTGTACAGGAGGCAGTGATCAAGACCATTCCCAAGAAAAAGAAACGCAAAAAGGCGAAATGGTTGTCTGAGGAGGCCTTACAAATAGCTGCAAAAAGAAGAGACGCTCAGGGGAAAGGAGGAAAGGAAATCTGAATGCAGAGTTCCAGAGAACAGCGAGGAGAGGTGAGAAAGCCTTCCTTGGTGATCAATGCAAAGGCTGCTTAGCATCTTCCCAAACTGCCCAGTGTCCCCTCCCCCCACCAAAACCCGGTGTGGCCAGTCTTTCAAGTTCTAGCCGCCCTAAGAGGTGCTTTCTAGTTGTGATGCTGGAGAAGACTCTAGAGAGTGACCTGGACAGCAGGGAGATCCAACCAGTCCATCCTAAAGGAATCAACCCTGAACATTCACTGGAGGGACTGACGCTGAAGTTGAAGTTCTGACACTTGGGCCACCCACCTGGGGCAGAGCCGAGTCATTGGAAAAGACCCTGATGCTGGGAAACAAAGGCAGGAAGAGAAGTTGCGACAGAGGGTGAGATGTTGGACGGCATCACCAACTCAACGGGCATGAATCTGAGCAAACTCTGGGGGAGAGTGGAGGACAGGGAAGCCTGGTGTGCGGCAGCTGGCGGGTCGCAGAGTCAGACACGGCTTAGCACCTGGAGCACAGCAGAAACAGGGGCAGCTGGTGCTTTAGTTTCCGTGACCAACAGCACTGCTGCCTTGCCCACGGGCGCGTCTCGCTTTGTAAAGTCCGGGGTCAGACGTTCTGCCCCTGCGGTCCTCGGGCTGCTGGCCTTTCTGTGACCGGGCTCTCAGCGCCCTGTGAGCACCGCTCCCCTACCCCAGCCTGGCCCCGTCTCTCCTGGACTGTGACTTGCCTTTCTGTGTTCTCAGCAGTGTCTCTCAAATGGGGAGAACTTTTCTGTTTGGGTGAAGTCCAAATTCTCAATCATGGACATCACCAGATGGCCAACACCGAAATCAGATTGATTATATTCTTTGCAGCCAAAGATGCAGAAGCTCTATACAGCCAACAAAAACAAGACCAGGAGGTGACTGTGGCTCAGATCATGAACTCCTTATTGCAAAATTCAGCTTAAATTGAAGAAAGTAGGAAAAACCACTAGACATTCAGGTATGACCTAAATCAAATCCCTTACGGTTATACAGTGGAAGTGACAAATAGATTCAAAGGATTAGATCTGATAGACAGAGTGCCTGAAGAACTATGGACAGAGGTTCACGACATTGTACAGGAGGCAGTGATCAAGACCATTCCCAAGAAAAAGAAACGCAAAAAGGCGAAATGGTTGTCTGAGGAGGCCTTACAAATAGCTGCAAAAAGAAGAGACGCTCAGGGGAAAGGAGGAAAGGAAATCTGAATGCAGAGTTCCAGAGAACAGCGAGGAGAGGTGAGAAAGCCTTCCTTGGTGATCAATGCAAAGGCTGCTTAGCATCTTCCCAAACTGCCCAGTGTCCCCTCCCCCCACCAAAACCCGGTGTGGCCAGTCTTTCAAGTTCTAGCCGCTCTAAGAGGTGCTTTCTAGTTGTGATGCTGGAGAAGACTCTAGAGAGTGACCTGGACAGCAGGGAGATCCAACCAGTCCATCCTAAAGGAATCAACCCTGAACATTCACTGGAGGGACTGACGCTGAAGTTGAAGTTCTGACACTTGGGCCACCCACCTGGGGCAGAGCCGAGTCATTGGAAAAGACCCTGATGCTGGGAAACAAAGGCAGGAAGAGAAGTTGCGACAGAGGGTGAGATGTTGGACGGCATCACCAACTCAACGGGCATGAATCTGAGCAAACTCTGGGGGAGAGTGGAGGACAGGGAAGCCTGGTGTGCGGCAGCTGGCGGGTCGCAGAGTCAGACACGGCTTAGCGCCTGGAGCACAGCAGAAACAGGGGCAGCTGGTGCTTTAGTTTCCGTGACCAACAGCGCTGCTGCCTTGCCCACGGGCGCGTCTCGCTTTGTAAAGTCCGGGGTCAGACGTTCTGCCCCTGCGGTCCTCGGGCTGCTGGCCTTTCTGTGACCGGGCTCTCAGCGCCCTGTGAGCACCGCTCCCCTACCCCAGCCTGGCCCCGTCTCTCCTGGACTGTGACTTGCCTTTCTGTGTTCTCAGCAGTGTCTCTCAAATGGGGAGAACTTTTCTGTTTGGGTGAAGTCCAAATTCTCAATTTTTTTTTTTTTTTTATGATTTCTAAGTGTTTAGGAAGTGTTACCTGTTTCAAAGGCGTGGGGACCTTTCTCCTGTGCTTTCGTCGGGACACTCACAGGGAGCAGAGTTTCAGGGAGGCCTCTGTCCCCTCTAATGTTGTGCTTGGTGTGAGGAGGGGTCAGAGTTCTTTCTTTCCCTCCACAGAGACATCTGGTTGTTTCAGCACCATTTGTTGAAAAGAATTATTCCTTCCCCAGTGAATGATCTCGGGACCTTTCTCAACAGTGATCGGCCCATACGACTGCGGGTGGGTTTCTGGACTCCATTCCCTTTACTGCCGTCTCCCCTTATGCGAATCCCACCCTGCCTGGTGACCGTAGCTTCACATGAGACACTGGCGTCGGGCGGCACGAGTCCTTCTTGGCTCTTTTTTCCCCGAAATTGGTTTGCCTCTCCTCTATTTTTGCCTTTTCGTATCAGTGTTAGAATTGCTTTGTCGATTTCTTCAGATTAATTGGGCTGCATTATATCTATGCTTCAGTTTGGAGGAAACTGATATCTTAGCAACACTGAGTCTCCTGAATCGTAAATGTGACCTTTGTCTCACATGAATATTCTTCACTTTCCCTCGGGAATGTGCAGTGTTCGGTGTATGGGTCTTACACACGTTCCGTTGCCTTTTCCTACACGTGTCATGCTTCGATGCTATCGAACATTTTTCTAAATCGGTTTTATTTCATTAGAGCATTCTAAGGCTCACAGCAGAGTTGAGTGGAGGGTCCGGAGGTCTCCTGTCCACCTCACGCCCCACGCACAGCCTCCCCTG
>SJYR01004127.1:222350-245148 GCA_006410655.1 Kobus ellipsiprymnus | reverse complement strand
GCTCAGAGGGCGCACAGAAACGTCCACGCGGAAACATCCTGAAACATGCTCTAAACTGTGAACATGCTCTAAACTGTCAGTCTCCCCGCCGACTCCAGACTGAGAAGCCGGAGGGCCTTCCTCTGCCTCACGTGGACTCAGCACGGATGTCAGCGGGGGTGGGCCGTGCGGCCAGCATTTCTTTTCTCAGGGACCTGGCGGTCAGCATGCTGGGCGCTTGGAGGAGACAGGTCACGGTGACTCTGGGAGGCACCCTCGGCCCGAACTGGACGCTGCCCCCCTCTGGTTGCTGCGGGTCCCGGCGAGCGTGGGCCAGTCGGGGCAGGCAGACTCCAGGCTGCAGGCACGCCCTGAGCTGCCCACTCTCGGCCCAGCCCTGGGGGCCCTGCCCACCTGAGGCTGCCTTGTGGACAGCTCTTAGTCCCAGAGAACCGTCTCTGTGAGGCTCCCTCGGGGCCAGGCTCTCCTCCCAGGGAGGACCCAGAGGCCACTGCCGTCTCCCGGCTCGGCCACCCAGTACTCCGTGTGCCCTGGCCGCCTTTGTGGGGAGGGAAGGGGCAGGTGCCTTGGCCCCTCTGCAGGGCCAGGAGACCACGCCTCCGGCCACGTGGATCTTAAAGACCCAGGAGCGCAGGTCCGTACAGACAGTGTGTTAGCTCAGCAAGGGAGCTTCTTTGCTGAGAGTTTTCAGCAAAGAGCCCCCAGGAGTGACCAAGGGTCTGGAACCCAGTGTCCACACCTCAGCACTGCCCACAGAGCATCGGGGCAGGGGCTGCGCTCGTCCGCACACGCAGACGACGGCGGAAGACCAAGTGGCCATCGGTGAGACTGTGAGAAGCCCTTCGGGTTGGGGCCGGGGCGCCCATGACAATCTGCTGTAAAGGCGGTCAGAGCAAGCTGGCGGGGGGTTCCTGGGCCCTCTGTCCTCTCTGGACCAGGAGGAGAGCGGCCACCCTGCCTGGCAGGGAGTAGGGCTCTGCCGAGGTCGCCTCCGCCGGCCGGACACCAGCACAGCTGACAGTCTCCTGCTCGCAGCGCCGCTGAGAAGCGTGTGCGTCCGTCCTGCGCTTCAGGGTCGCACTCCTGCCTCTCCAGGCACCCCCCACCCCACCCCGTCCTGCTGCTCCGGGGGAGGGCGGCCTGGGCTCTCAGCCCCCTGAGGAGGCCCCTCCTAGCCTGCTCTCTGGAACCTGTGTGGTCTGAGAGGCACAACCCCTGCATCTTTCGAGGACCCCCCAGTGGGGGAGGCCACCTGCACTGATGCAGCCTCGGGGTCCCCCCAGGACCTTGCCTGAGAGACCAGAACCAGGGTTGAGTCCCGGGGAGAGACTCCGGTCGCCACGCAGGGGCCCCGTGCTGGGTGAGCCCCCGAGGCGCGGCTCCCACACAGTTGGGTCCTGTGAGCATCGACCCCAAGGCCTCCGCACACACGAGGGTGCTGCTCGGCTCAGGTCTGGTCTGACGGCAGTGAGACGGTGAGCGCAGAGCTCGTCTTTCCCGGAGGCCTGTGTCTGAGCGCTGTAGAGACAGCCTCGCTGGCGGGCTCTCCCCCAGCACAATGCTGCGAAGTCCGCACAGTTCTCAGGTCTCCCTTGAGGGTCCCCAGTGGGCGGTGGAGGAACTGACCCGGGTCCCACTGCATGGTTCCCAGGACCCACCCGGGGAGAGGCGACGCCCCAGGAGACGGGGAGCAGGCCCATGAGCCCGGGGGGTGTCCTGTGCAGTGAGGGTGAGGGGGGGCACGAGCGGGGCGGCTGGGGCAGGAAGCGCCAGCGATGGCCTGCGGGGTCTTCATGGCAGGCTTCAGCTCAGGACCAAGGGCGCTGCCGAGCCCTGCGGACCGTGGACTCTAGCGGGGAGGGTCCTCCTGAGGCTTAGGTGGCCAGGTGGAAGCAGGCTCGGGGGCCTGGCCCTGGGGTGCGGGCCACAGGCCCAGCGCCCAGCCCTGCGGAACGGGGACGCGCTGCCTCCTCGCCGGGGCCCTACCTGCCCTGTGTGGGTCTCCCGGGCGGCGCAGTCACCAGGCCGAGGAGGTGATCCCCAAGGCCCCAGGCCGGGCTGCCAGTTCCGGCCAGTGCCTTCCCAGTACCTGGCACTGCCCCAGGCCAGGGCAGCCACTTCCGTGCCTGAACGCCACTTGTGAGTCACCATGCAGGACCCCTCACCCCCATGACGGCTGCCACCCGGTGTGTTCCCCGCCCCCCGACCTGGAGCAGCACCTCCCAGCTGGGTCCCCTCAGGAGAGCCAAGCTCTGTGCCCGGTGGCCCGCACAGCCCTGCCGCTCCCCTTCAGCCACAGCGGTTGACGGACTCAACCGGGTGAGGCCGAGTCCCTGTGAGATCCTGTCTGCTCCAAATGTCAGAGACAAGTGGGCCTTCACAGGGCACGGGATACAGGCACATGCACTGTACACACTCATACATGTGCACACCCACACGCACACGCACCGACGCCCCCACGCACACACAAGCACACCCTGGTGCACACGTGCACACGTTCACACTCACCCACGTGCACGCCATCTGCAGGAGTCCTCTGGACTCGTTTGCTACCCGCGCCAACCTTCCTAGCTGGAGTTTCTCAGCTGAAACCTCGGGGCAGCTCATCCCAGAGTCTGCTCATCCGGCGGCCGGCGCCAGAGCGCAGACAAGCAGGTGAGCAGGGCGGGGACCCCGCGGGGGTGCCCGGCAGTGTCCTCAGGGCTCTGCTGCCGCAGCTCCTGTGTGGGGAGGAAAGAATTTCTTGACCTGGTCTACTCTCTTCCCTGCTGCAGTCCAGACTGCTGATCTGATTTTTAACTCTATGGTTTTATCCAGGGTGGGATTTTTTTAATGAAAGGATTTTCTACCCTTAAAAAGTATCATTTTGCTTTTGTAAAGTCTGCAGAGGAGCCCTGTGATTCCTTTTTTGTTCCCTGCATTTTATTGAGCCAGGAGGCTGGAGCTTCATTCTGACAGTTTAATATCTAAAGACAGCTGAGGCTGCCCCAGCAAGATGCTCTTTCTGAACAAATGAAAAGATACATCTTTACAGATTGAGATAAAAAGCGATGCTGTTTTGAGTCTGAAAGGTTTTCTCTTTTCATGTTGTGTAAATGTGCACTATCCCCCCACTCTGATCCTCCCCTGCGGCGTCCAGGCTCCAAAGCTCGGGTCTGAATGCGGTCAGGCAGGTGGCCAGCCAGGACCCTCCACCGCCCGAGGAATTGACTGCACCCTCTGCCGGGACGGGGTGCTGGGCGGGGACAGGCTGCGGTGGGGGCCAGGGAGGCTGCCAGAGCTCACCTGCCTCCCGCTGATCCCCAAGGAAGCAGCCCCACCCACGGCTGGCTCAGGGCGCGAGCTCGACACGGGGTGCTGCGCGACTGGGTGAGTCCTCAGACACGGGTGAGGACACCAAGGAGGCGCCGCCGCACAGGCGCAGGGACGGCCACGGGAGCGGCCGCCGCAGCCAAGGCCACAGCGCAGGGGCGGGGCTGGAGCTGGGCCCTGTCCCGGGCGGTGCCGCTCAGGCTGCCACACAGCGGTTCTCTCCCGCCCAGACCACGGCTCAGATCGTCCACCCGGATTTAGGTTCTGATCCTCTTCGGATGTGTCCACACAACGACGCAGCCACGAACAGAAACGCTTCCAGAGGGAACACTGACCCAGATGCCCCCTGGGAGCCAAGACCCAGCTCTGGTGTGGGCTCTGCGGGGGCAGCCTGGCCGGAGGGTGGGGCATCATCCTTCCCTCCACATGGTGGCTGGGGGTCCACGGGGTCCACTGGCTCTTGAGATCAACCCTGTGAGCACCACCCGGAAACTGTCCACCTGCCCCAAATCCCTCTCTGCACCAGGAGATGGTTCTGACGCTTGGACGTGCACCAGCTGACACCTGGCTGACCTCGGTTCACACCTGGCTCACACCCAGTTCACACGTGCTGATGCCTGGCCGACCTTGGTTCACACATGGATCACACCCCACTCACACTTGGCTCATCTTAGCTCCTGCCTGGCTCACACCTGACTCACTCTTGGCTCATCTTGGCTCACCCCTGGCTCATGCCTGGCTGACACCTTGCTTGCACTGCACTCATACCTGGCTCATCTTGGCCCACGCCTGGCTCTTGCCTGGCTCACGCCTGGCTCCAAGGCCAGGAATAGTGTCCTGAGGGAAGGCTCGCTCTGCTCCCACCAGGCTGCAGAGGCACCTGCGGCCCCCGCGCCAGGCCTGCCCCACCCCGTGAATTCGGAGCATTTCTCAGTTAACGTGGTTCTCTGAAGCCCTTCAAAGGTGGTGTTAGTGAGCCTGGAAGCTTCTGGATCACGTATGCCGATCAAGGAGAGTGTGGATGGGCGTTTAAACTCCTCTCGGAATTCTGGTTCTAAACACCACAGCTGTGGGTGCAGAGCTGAAAGCAGGAACGGGCTCAAACCACTGCTGCGGAAGCGAGCTTTGAATTGTTGTCCATGAAATCCAGACACTGACTGTCACTCGGGTGACCTTGGGCTTCTGGCAGCTAAAAATATCTGGACTCTGAGCTTGAGAATGATTTCTGTGAACAATCCATTAGGCCGTCAGCTCTGAGTACGGGGTTGGGGAGTTCCTCTCCTCCCAGTTCCCACTGGCGTCTAATCAAATAATCAGGCATCGTCAGAAGACTAGCCCCCTCCCCCGAGCCATGGGACAACGTCATTTAGGAGGGATCTGCTGGAGCTCGGGGCTGCTTGAAAAGAAGTTTGCCAAAGGCTGTCACCTCGAGGGCCAAAGGCAGGTCACATGGACACTTCAGTCTCGAAATCCTGCTTCCTCTGCAGGATGGACGCGGCCCCCCGGGCCCCCATCAGGGCTGCTCTCAAGGGCGTCCGACCATGCGGACCTTGACGGGAGCAGCACCCGGTGGCCAGTCCCGACCTCGCCAGGCACCAGAGCTGTGCCCCCGCCCCCGATCCCGTCAGGGCTTAAGGATGGGCCCTATTAGCAACACTGCCCCCAGGACGGTCAACACCGCCTTATAGCACAGGAGTCGCGTTAGCGCGCGTGGTCCTGAGCCAGGCCCCGGCAGCCTGGCCCCCGGCCCCCATCCCACGCTGCCCCTGACCAGGCAGGGCCAGGGCACGGGAGCGGGGGGAGGGGAGCCTCTGAGTCTCTTGAAGACTCTGAGCAACACAGGGCGCATCTCCGAACAAGGTGCCGCACAGCCCCGGCCGCAGGGGGCCCGCCTGGGCCTGGTGAATAATTAAGCTTCTTCAATAAAACATGCGAGATGGACCCGCAGACCAGCCTTGCTTCTTCTCTGCAGTGAGAATGCGGAGCTGCGCACAGTGCGGCCCGTTGCCGGGTCAGGCAATGGACGCAGAGGCAGCGCTTGGTCTGGCGCCAGCCTCCCCTCGCCTCTGCCCTGCAGGCTGCAGGCTGGCTGGACCCCTGGGCACTCACCCGGCCCTGAGCTGGCAGAGAGCCGGCAAAGCATAGGGGTGCACAGGGCTGGGGGTTGCTTCTCGGGGACACGCAGGGTGTCAGCCGCCCACACTGAGGGTTCCCATGGAGATGTGGGGGCCCCTGCCCCCGCTTCCCAATGGGTCACCCAGAGAGCCCCTCACCTCTTGCCTGCGGCTTCCAGCATCCCAGGCCCTATAACAGAGCCCACACGCTTCCTCCAGAGCTGCTGTCAGGCCCCTGTGCGGCTGGGCCCCGGATCAGCAGCCCCCCAGGCCCGCGTGCTGGGGCGTCTGTACGTGGTTGCCATGGAGATGGCACCCCCAGCCCCAGATGCAACCCCAGCGATGGGTGGGCTAGGCCACGCAGGCAGAGGCAGCCGAGGCTGGACTCTGGAGCCCGTGGTTCCAACACCAGCGCGTCTCCCTGGGTCCCTGTCCCTCACCCAGCCCCCAGGCTCAGGCACCGACGTTCCAGCTGAAATGCAGCTCTGCAGCCCCGCACCCGAGTGGCAGCGAGGGCGAGACGCCCGCCCGCGAGCCCAGGGGCCAGTCAGGACTCGCCTTGGTGTCAACACCAAACGGTTTGTTCCAGACGCAGCAGCCCTCACGGAGGCCAGGGACGTGCTCTCACCCTGCGGCCGTCAACAGAAGAGGAGGGTCTGGCCCTCGGCGCAGCCCCTGCCTCAGGGCCGCTCTGGCCTGCGCCGCCTGTGGGCACTCCCTGTGTCCTCTGGCTGCCGAAGGCCTGGCGTCTGGACCACGAGGCCACGAGGCCCTCGCCCAGAAGCTGCTCCTGAGGGCACGTCTGCGGGCCGGCCCGTGGTCAGGGGTCCCGAGGTCCTCTGCCCCAGCAAGTGGGGGCAGACAGGGCGAGCGGGGAGTGTGGAGATAGGAGGCAAGGCCCAGCCGGCCCAGCACAGCGTGAGTTAGATGCTGGGAGGCTGACAGCCAGGGTGCCCCACACCCGCTGCCTCCTCTGAGCGGCCCCAGCGCCCGGGTGCTGAGACTCAGGGCCTCTGAGGATGGGGCTTGGACGGGCTCTTGTGCGCGCACATCTGGCAGCCTCCCCTCCTGGGACAAGTCACTCCCGCACTCGGCTCCTGGGAATGAAGGGCCTCGCCCAGCCTGCCCTCCCTGGGGCGGTTCCAGCAGCAGGAACTTGGGGTCTAGGGCTCAGACAAGAGACGAGAGCGGGGCCACGGCCCCCCATCAGCACCCCGCACCTCCCGGTGATGGCCCCCAGGCCTACGCTCATCACTGCCTGAGACGTGGGCCCAGCTGGGATGCGGCCCATGGGCCCTCCCTGCCTCCCCACCTCACAGGTAAAGCAGTGATGGTAACTCAGAAGCCGAGGGTGAAGGACAGGGGCCAGGAGCCCAGCGCAGGGTCTCAGAGCAAGTGGGAGGCAGGGCTGGCCCAAGGGCGGCTGTCCCAGGCTCTGCACACTCAGCCGTCCTCCTCAGGGCAGCTGGTCTCACCCCACATGTGCACGCGCACTCATCAGGCGCGTGTGATTCTCTGTCTCCCTGTGTGTGCACGCTCACTCAGGCACGTGTGGCTCTCTGTCTCCCTGTGTGTGCACGCTCACTCAGTCGCGTGTGACTCTGTCACCGTCTGTGTGTGCACACTCACTCAGGCGCGTGTGACTCTCTTGGGCCCAGCTGGGATGCGGCCCATGGGCCCTCCCTGCCTCCCCACCTCACAGGTAAAGCAGTGATGGTAACTCAGAAGCTGAGGGTGAAGGACAGGGGCCAGGAGCCCAGCGCAGGGTCTCAGAGCAAGTGGGAGGCAGGGCTGGCCCAAGGGCGGCTCTCCCAGGCTCTGCACACTCAGCCGTCCTCCTCAGGGCAGCTGGTCTCACCCCGCATGTGCACGCGCACTCATCAGGCGCGTGTGATTCTCTGTCTCCCTGTGTGTGCACGCTCACTCAGGCGCGTGTGACTCTGTCACCGTCTGTGTGTGCACACTCACTCAGGCACGTGTGACTCTCTGTCACCGTCTGTGTGCACACTCACTCACTCAGTTGTGTCTGACTCTCTGTCACCCTGTGTGTGCACACGCGCTCACTCAGGCGCGTGTGACTCTCTGTCTCCGTCTGTGTGCACACTCACTCACTCAGTTGTGTCTGACTCTCTGTCACCCTGTGTGTGCACACGCACTCACTCAGGCGCGTGTGACTCTCTGTCTCCATCTGTGTGTGCATGCTCACTCACTCAGTTGTGTGTGACTCTCTGTCACCGTCTGTGTGCACGCTCACTCACTCAGTTGTGTCTGACTCTCTGTCTCCATCTGTGTGCATGCTCACTCACTCAGTTGTGTCTGAGTCTCTGTCTCCGTCTGTGTGCACGCTCACTCACTCAGTTGTGTCTGACTCTCTGTCTCCATCTGTGTGCATGCTCACTCACTCAGTTGTGTCTGAGTCTCTGTCTCCATCTGTGTGCACGCTCACTCACTCAGTTGTGTCTGACTCGCTGTCACCCTGTGTGTGCACACGCACTCACTCAGACGCGTGTGACTCTGTCTCCATCTTGTGTGCACACTCACTCACTCAATTGTGTGTGACTCTGTCACCGTCTGTGTGCACGCTCACTCACTCAGTCGCGCGTGACTCTCTGTCACCCTGTGTGTGCACGCTTACTCAGTCATGTCTGACTCTTCGTGACCCCATGGACAGTAGCCCACCAGGCTCCTCTGTCCATGGGGTTCTCCAGGCAAGACACTGGAGCAGGTTTCCACTCCCTTCTCCAGGGGACCTCCCCGACCCAGGGGTATAACCGGGGCCTCCTGCACTGCACGCGGACTCTTTGCTGCTGAACCACCGAGGAGGCACCGGTCTCACCCTGGCTTCTTGTTGAAATCACCGCTGGCTGTGAAAGTTGCTGTTAAAGTCCCCGCCACTCTGGCCAGGAAAGCAAGACTCTGGGGGCTCAGCCGGAGCGCCGGTGCCCCTGTGGCTCCCAGGGTGGGATGGGGACCCTGGGGCCCTGGAAACGCGTCTGACAGGAAACTTGCTCATGCGGGGCTCCATCAGGTCCACGTCAGCGGACTTTGCTGAGTTTCACGTAAAAGTGGTCAAGAATGTTTTGTTACAATACCACGTGCGAATTAGCCCAATTATCAAAATGCGACTCTCTTTCAGCTATAAGTATGTGCAGAGCAGTCTGCGCTGACTGTTGGATTTGGGGGTGGGCTTCCCTGATGGCTCAGCGGGTGAAGNTACCACGTGCGAATTAGCCCAATTATCAAAATGCGACTCTCTTTCAGCTATAAGTATGTGCAGAGCAGTCTGCGCTGACTGTTGGATTTGGGGGTGGGCTTCCCTGATGGCTCAGCGGGTGAAGAGCCTGCCTCCCATGCAGAAGACAAATGAGATGCGAGTTTGATCCCTGGGTCGGGAAGATCCCCTGGAGGACAAGTTTCATCCCTGGGTCGGGAAGATCCCCTGGAGGACGGCCTGGCAGCCCCCTCCAGTGTTCTTGCCTGGGAAATCCTATGGAAAAGCCGTGGACTGAGGACCCTGGTGGGCTAGAGTCCAGAGGGTCGGAAAGAGTCAGACACAGCTGGGCGACTGACCAGTGCTATGTTTTTACTCTCTTGGGGGTTTTCTGTGTAGCTTGATTTTTATCTTAATAAGGAATGAATCATAGTTTACAAAAACACCTAAATCGTTATAATGAAAAATACTGTGAAACAAGATGATCAAGAAAAGCAGAGCGAATGTCCTGTGGATAAAACCCTGTGGTCAGGTCGGGGGGTGGGGCTGTGCCCTCCCTGCGGTCAGGTGAGGAGCCTGGGGCTGTGCCATCCCTGGGGGAGTGGGTGCAGCTGAGAGGTCCTCACCTCATCACCCCAGGCCCTGAGCAGCCCAGCCCCTTCCTCCCCCAGAGCAAGGCAACTGCTAACACCTGCCTTCCCCTGCCCAGGGTTTTTTCTTTTTTTTTAAACTCAAATGAGATGCTGATGTTTGTGAAAGAGAAGCAGAGAGCATAAACAGCTGTCAGATATTCCTGGAGCTCAGCGGCAGCCAGTCAGCTCTCCCTGAAGTGAACACCTTGGAGTTCACGGGGAAGGGCGCCCGACCAGCGCCCAGGGAGGCCTACAGGTTATCCAGGGTGNTTGTGAAAGAGAAGCAGAGAGCGTAAACAGCTGTCAGATATTCCTGGAGCTCAGCGGCAGCCAGTCAGCTCTCCCTGAAGTGAACACCTTGGAGTTCACGGGGAAGGGCGCCCGACCAGCGCCCAGGGAGGCCTACAGGTTATCCAGGGTGTGCATTTCTAGCAGACTAAACACATTTCTGTTTTGTAGAGAGAACTTACTGTTTTAAGAAGCACATTAATTTTTTTTTTTAATGGAGATGAAGTAGGGAAAGTCTCCTGCCCCATCTAAGGGGGCTTTCAGATTTAAGAGTTTCAAATAAAGCTAATAAATCTTTAATCAGCTTAGTTTCAAGTAAATGTAGTTTCAAGGTATTTTAGGAAAACCTTTTATGATAAACTTTCCATTTCTGCCGATGTATAACATTTAAAATTATATTTAGTATAAAATGATGATGTTGCATTGTAGAATTTCATCTGCACACCCCAGTTCCAAGCTTGAGAAAGTAAGTGGAAAAATTTGGAGTAACTTTAACTAAAAAGGAGCATCTTCTTTTTCCAAGAAATACGTCAAGTCCTCAGATTCACAACAAGATCCAAACAGTGAGGGTGTGCTGGACGCTCTTACGCCAGAAACACTGGCCCAGCCGTTCACGGGAACGGGGGCCCCGCGCTGGTGCTTTGGGCAGATTCGCCTGTTTCCTGAGCTGGGGGGCCCTTCCCCAGCTCCCCGTGGCCACAACGACCCAGGAGTGTGGGGTCCGCCCCAGGCCTCCACCCAGGCTCAGTGTGGTCCTCACTGTGGTCCTCAGCGGGGTGCAGAGGATGCTGAGTGCTCGGGAGGAGGCCTGACGGACTCCAGAATGCTGGGCGCACGGAAAGCACAGCCTGGAGGGGCTCTGGCCAAGGAGGAATCTGGGGAGGGGGTGTTGCTCCCCCTCCAGGCCCCCAGCGCCCTCCGAGCCCAGGGCAGCTGACACCCACCCACAGGCCGTGGCAGGACGGGGCCCCGCTCCCTCACAGGGTCCTGTTCCTCCCTCCAGGGGGACTCTGCAGGGACAGCGAGTCCTGGGTCTGGAGAGTGTCTGCGTGGGGCAGAGGTGCCCTCGGCCGGCAGGCACTGTGGGGCGCCCCGTGGGGCCAGGCCGGGCTGGGTGAGGCGGGCCCCCTGGGATGGGGTGCTGGGTTGGGCTCGTGGGTGGAGGCCGTCTGGCCACTCTGCCCTGGTGCCCAGAAAGTCCTGTCCCTGAAAGCAAGCCCAAGGAGGAGGGGCCAGGCATCCAGCCAGCAGGGCTTTTATCCGAAACAACCATCCTGATCCTTGATTTCCAGGGTCGTTAGGAATTCTGTGCACACAACTCAGGTCCTGAATAATGAATCAACGTCCTGGTGTGATTGATTTTTTAAATGGGTAATTTGCATATTGTGATTAATCAGCCACCCCTGGGGTTGGAGCTGGAGGTGGGGTCCGGGTGTGGGGCTGTGTCCCCTCCCAGCCCAGGGCTCTCAGGAGGCAAACCCACCCCCGTGCATCAACCCCACTGGGGCGGCTGCTGGCCTGAGGCTTAGGGACAGTGGATGCACAGGGAAGGCAGGACCCCACAGCTCCACGAGCCCCTGGACATCCCGCAGACAGGAGAGGTCGGGGTGGGCCAAGCCACCCTGCATCTGTGGTGAGCGGCCGGACGCCCCACGTCCAGGGCTGGCGCCTTCGCAGGCCTCAGGCCACGTCCAGGGAGCACCGCCAGTATGCAAAGCCTCTGACCATCCTCTGCCGTCCCTCCAGCCCAGCACGCCCATGCCTCTCAGAAGAAAGCCTCCCTGATGACCGCAGGGGCTCAGGGGGGTCCCGCTGCTGACCTTAACTGGGCAGAGAGCTCCTGGTTTGGGACCAGATTCTCTTCCTGCCCCCAGCCTGGCACAGCCTCCAGACTCTCAGTCCAGCTGCCACCAAGCGTCTCCAGAGAAGGTCTTGGGACCCAGAGACACAGGCCTGCTGGGGGTGACTCTGGCCAGGTGGCAGCTGGCAGTCCGCCCTCCTGGGCACGGGCAGCCTGGGGACATGTCCAGCTTTGAGCGCCGACCCTGGGCCGCCGACCCTGCCCACACGGGACTGAGGCCACCCATGGGGACGGGGGGAGCGAGGCGTCAGCCCTGCCGCGCGGAGAGCCGGCTCAGGAAGGCCCCGACCACAGACAGAGTGTCAGAGCGGGTGCGGGGGGCCCGGGCCGGGTTTCAAGACCCTCATCCAAGGCGCAGCCCCTGCAGGCCTGGGACGGAGCTTGGGGGGGGGTGGTTCAGCGCACCCACTGGAGGGTTTTCCGTCTGTGGTCCTGGGACGTGTCCTGGGGGAACCCGAGTCAGTGTTCCCAGACTTCCAGGGGGGCCCTGGGCAGGGTCCTGGCGGCTGGGGTCAGGGACTCAGGGTGTGGAGACAGCGGTGGTGGCCACAGGAGTCCGGGCGGATGGATCCAGGCAGTGGGACAGGACGTCGCCCCACCTGGCCCAGCACGCCTGCGGGTCAGTGGGGGAACCCGAGTCAGTGTTCCCAGACTTCCAGGGGGGCCCTGGGCAGGGTCCTGGCGGCTGGGGTCAGGGACTCAGGGTGTGGAGACAGCGGTGGTGGCCACAGGAGTCCGGGCGGATGGATCCAGGCAGTGGGACAGGACGTCGCCCCACCTGGCCCAGCACGCCTGCGGGTCAGCTCCCCTGGGGCCAGGGAGCGTCTCAGATGCGGAGCCACAGGGCCTTCCCGCCCGGGTGAGTGCAGGGTGCCCCCCTCTGTGGGGTCTCGGTGCCCCCCGGGCAGTCTGCAGAGACGGGGCCAGAGCAGCGGTCCTGGGCAAGGCTCCAGTCTCCGTCGGGGCACCGTTCCGGGGGTGGGCATGGGAGGCAGGTGCTGAGAGACGGTGGGGAGTCGCCAGGGGCCGGAGGAGCAGGGAAGCCAGGAGGCAGGGCAGAGGAGCAACGCAAACACTGCGGGTTCCTGGGGGCGCAGCCTCCTCTCCCGGGGCGCGTCACTGACGCTAAGCTCCTTGGCTGACACCGGCTCACTCTTCAGGAGGCTTCGGGACACTGGCTCTGCCCCTCCGGGGCGGCAGCAGGGGGCTTGGCGTGGCAGGAGGCTTGGCGCGGCAGGGGGCTTGACGCAGCAGAGGCTTCGAGACGCGGCAGGGGGCTTGGCGCGGCAGGGGCTTGGTGAGGCCGAGGACTCGTTTCTGCAGGTCCGGTGGGTCTCTGCTCCCTGGCGGTCAGTGTGTCTCCCCACGGACCCCCCACAAGTTCCTGGAGGGCTGGATCCAAAATGATGAAATGATCACACTCTCGGGGCGGAGGCGGGGTACGTCGTCCACCCACGTGTCCACCAGTGCCTGGCAGGCGGCCCTGCGTGTCTGGACACAGGGCCGTCCTGTCTGGTGCTGTGGTTCACGGGGGTCGTCTATCTTCCGAGCCCCGTGGGGTACCTCTCTGCCGCATCCCTCAGGGAGTGAAACTCTCACTCCAACTTTCCTGCTCCGAGCGGCTGAGGAGGCGTCTCCACTACGCCGGGCGCTCCCACAGCAGGTCCCCAGGGAACATCACCCCTTTTGTGGCCCAGAGTCAGGGTCACCGTTCCTGAGCAGAAGAGACTCGTTCTTCTCTGATGACTGAAAAAACATCAACACGTTTTCCCCAAACTGGGGGCCTTGCAGGTGCAAGGCAACAGGCCTATAGGACTCAGAGCCTCAGGGCCACGGCTGGTCCCAGACCCACTCCTGGCCACCTGGCGCGCCGAGCCAGAGGGTGTCGAGCAGGTAGGGAGTGCGGACGCAGTGCACGGGCTGGGTCGCCCGCGCTGTCTGCCCACCATGTGCCGTGCGCAGTCCTGGGCCTGGGGGTGAGCGCACCAGGCTGCGTGCACACTCCACCACCTGCCAGCCGCCACACCTGACCCCGATCGCGGCTCTGTGCCCAGGGGTCCCGGGCCCGGCAGAAGGAAGTGCTTCCTCACCCGCTACTACGGGGCATCGTGCCAGGCAGGGAGACGCCACAGGACTGCGGTGGGCAGTAGAGACCCCACTGTGGAGACCCCACTGTGGCCCCGGGGCCCCAGCCACAGGCACCGTGCCGTGCCACATGCCCCCCACCACCACCTCACCAGCTGGGCGCACTGCCCGCTTCACAGATGTATTCACATCACACAGACAAATTTAGCCGTTTTTCCCCTTGGTTTTGCTTTTCTGATGAGAAGAGAGCCTCTTCAAATGAAAATGGTCTCAGCAAATTGAATCCAAATCAAGGAAGAAAACTGGAAATTAATTTTCCTTGTGTCGTCTGTGTGTTCCTGTTCGATGCCCAGACTAATGGGATTGCAGCCGTGTCCTCAGGACTCTGATCGGTGCTCCTGGTGGGAGGCGGGTCGGCCGGCTTGGGGAGGCGAAGTGGGACCTGGTCAGGCTCTTGGAGGAGGCCGGAGGTCTATGGCACACTCGGGGCTGGTTTTCTCTCGGGGAGGTCGCTCCAGAGAGTGACCCAGGCCCTCAGGGCAGAGTGGCGCTGTGCTTGGGGAGTAGCAGGTCACCCTCCGAAGTCTCCTCCCAGGTGCGTCCTCCAGGTCCGACCTCCAGGTGCATCCTCCTGGCGTGCCCTCCAGGTGCCTTTCCAGGTGCGCCCTCCAGGTGTCTCCCTCCAGGTCTGTCCTCCAGGCGCGTCCTCCAGGTGCCCCCTCCAGGCATGCCCTCCAGGTGTGCCCTCCAGGTGCCCCTTCCAGGTGCCCCCTCCAGGCGTGCCCTCCAGGCGTGCCCTCCAGGTGCCCCTTCCAGGTGCCCCCTCCAGGCATGCCCTCCAGGTGTGCCCTCCAGGTGCCCCTTCCAGGTGCCCCCTCCAGGCGTGCCCTCCAGGTGTGCCCTCCAGGTGCCCCCTCCAGGCGTCTCCTCCAGGCGTGCCCTCCAGGTGCCCCTCCAGGTGTTCCTCTCGGAGGCCACCCAGAAACCCTGCCCACGGGCGCTCCCCCACCAAGGACGCCACAACAGAAAGACAACATTCCCACTTCTCCCGGGTCCTTGGCCAAAGAGCCGCTGGCAGAGCAGGTGGAGGACGAGATGGGGCTTGCGGGGTGCGGCCCTCACATGGACGGACGGGATGAGCCTCCAGGCAGCGTGACTCTGGCCTCGGGGCCCGTGGCTCCTCCAGGCCCTCAGAGGCTGTGCCTGTGAGCACCCCTCAGCTCAGCCTCATCAGGCTGCCCGGGGCCAGGCCAGGCGACTCCGCGTGAGAAATGAGAAAGCGCACCCACGACCAGTTGCCTCAATTCCTGCCAGCCGCGGCCGTGACTTGTGGATGGAGGAGGAGAGTGACTGGCATCCCTTCTACATCTGGTCTGAGTCTCTGGAGAACAAGGGTTTGTGAGGACAGAGCCCGGGGTGGGGAGGGCATGCCACCCTAGTTTTTCTGAGGGCACCTGCCCCCCACGAGAGGCCGGAGCCCTGGAAGGCCCGCCCCCCCAGGGACAGCACGGAGCTGGCACCACTGCGGGGCTGGACGGTGGGCCCGGAGGCGTCCACCGCCCACAGCCCTGTGACGCCCTCAGGCGACACCGCCGATCAGCGGTCGCCTCCCGGCGCTCCTCACGGGCTGGACAGTAGGTGGCTATCTGCAGCCCCAGCACCAGGGCCAGTGGTCCCTCTGCTCGCCATTAGCAAGAGGATCTGTCGAGTGCCGCCCACCCCTCCGAGCTGCCGGGCCTCAGCCCCTCCCACCTCAGGGCCGGGCGGGGGTACCAGCCCCCAACTCCCGCTGTCCAGGTGACTCCTCTCAGAAGAGCCCAGGAAGAGCCCAGGCCCACCCTTCGTCCTTTGCAGACACCTTGAAATGGGCTCAGGGCCGGGGGCGGGGTGGGGGAGCCTCGTCTGGTTGTTGGGTGCTGGGCACGGGGGGCGCTGACAGGTCGCTGCCCAGGTCACTCATGGGTCACCTGAGGCCTTGCAGGGAGGGGCTGGCCCCACAGGAGGCTGAGCCCCAGTCAGGACAAGGCCCACCTGGGCCCCCTTAGCTCAGGGCCACCCCCTCATGCCTGAGGACCATGCTGCTGTGGGCTGGAAGAGCCCCCCTCCTCCAGCTCACAGCCCTGCTGGGGGCTTACCAGTCTCAGCCTCAGCCCCCATGTCCGGCTGAAAGGCAGAAGGAGTGGGACAAGGGCTATGCGGGGGAGGGTACCAGCAAGTTCAGTTCAGTCGCTCAGTCGTGTCCGACTCTTTGTGACCCCATGGACCGCAGCACACCAGGCCTCCCTGTCCATCACCAACTCCGGAGCTTGTTCAAACTCATGTCCATCGAGTAGGTGATGCCATCCAACCATCTCATCCTCTGTTGTCCCCTTCTCCTCCTGCCTTCAATCTTCCCCAGCATCAGGGTCTTTTCCAATGAGTCCGTTCTTCACCGCAGCTGGCCAAAGTATTAGAGTTTCAGCTTCAACATCAGTCCTTCTAATGAATATTCAGGACTGACATCCTTTAGGATGGACTGGTTGGATCTCCCTGCAGCCCAAGGGACTCTCAAGGGTCTTCTCCAACACCAACATCAAAAGCATCAGTTCTTCGGCGCTCAGCCTTCTTTTAGTCCAACTCTCACATCCGAGCACGACCACTGGAACCACAGCTCTGACTAGACGGACCTTTGTTGGCAAGGTCACGCCTCTGCTTTCTAGGTTGGTTGTCGGCAAGGGCTTGGGGCAAAGCCTGCCCTGCCTGCAGGCAAGGGTCCTCCCAGGGCGAGGGCTCAGGAGACTGTGGGGATCACCGTGGGAAGTGCTCGTGGGGGGAAGGATCACCCCCACATTCCCAGCCCAGCCCCACATGGACAGCGTCACCCTGTCGGTGCCCCAAACCCAGCCGGGTCCCCCACCTGCCCGTCTGGAAGCCCTGACCACTGCTGCTGAGGGGTGGGGCAGCGCCGGCGTCCTGACACCAGGACGTCTCCGGTGGCCTGGTTGGTTTCACAGCGTCCTGTGTCCGTGGGTCCCTGGGCATCCTGGCCTGGGCTCCGCGGCTCCGTGTGTCCCTGGGTCCCTGGGCATCCTGGCCTGGGCTCCGCGGCTCCGTGTGTCCCTGGGTCCCTGGGCATCCTGGCCTGGGCTCCGCGGCTCCGTGTGTCCCTGGGTCCCTGGGCGCCCTGGCCTGGGCTCCGCGGCTCCGTGTGTCCCTGGGTCCCTGGGCGCCCTGGCCTGGGCTCCGCGGCTCCGTGGCTGAGGTGGGGAGCACCCGGGCCCCGCCCTGGAGCACCCAGCCCCTTTTACAAGGATTCCTCCTGTGTCGCTGGGGGTCACACGGTGCGTTCTGTCTTCACACGACCCTGGTGGGCACAGAGGCAGGGCCAGATGCAGACGCGTCTGCTCCGAGGAGGTGGGTGAGCGTGGAGCCTGCGGCCTGGCTCACCCAGCTCTGCCTGAGGGCTGCTGCAGCCCTGGGGCGGGGGGGTGTATCTCCAAGTGCAGGTTTGGGGAGGGGAGCCGAGTTATTTTCCTCTTAAGACATTGCCAGTGTCTGTGAGCACACTGAATGATAGCAGGATTATTCCCAGTTACTTGGGAGGCACTGCAGGCACCCTGGTCTCCGAAGGGAGCTGAGGAGCGCCCCGGCCCGCCCTGCAGCAGGCTGCGGGACGCTGAACTCGTGGCTGTAGCGCAAGACCCCCGAGTCCGCCTGATGCTCCTGCGACAAACGGCCGCCCCGCCCCCAGAGCAGTGCGCCATGAGGGCCCACGACGGGACGTGCGGTTCAGGCGCAGGTGGGGCGCGGCCGGGGCAGGCGGCCAGTCCTGGAGACGCTGGGCTGAGGCTCCCAGCTGAGCTGGGCACCCCTGCCCCTGCCCACCGTGGGCCCTGGGAGCGGGTCTGGGGCCAGGCACCGGCGGCCTCAGGCTCACGGACGGAGGGCGGCTCCGGGGCTGCAGCCCCTGCACCTGGCCTCGCTGCAGACTGGGCCTCCACTCCCACCTGGGGCCGTGGCTGCCACGAGCTCCCGCCGTCAGGGGCCATGGGGCTCCTGCAGACCAGCCCTCAGCCAGGCCCAGGCTGCACGTCCAGGAGGAGCCGGGCTTCCTGCCTCCGAGATGGACGGGCTGGACTGTCCTTCAGACAATGGAGGGCCTGGGGCCTGCAGTGGCTGGCCGGGCTGTCTGGATGATGGTCTCAGACGTGCTGGGTTTCCGGGGGGCTCAAGGTGGGGAGAGCAGGGGTCAGGGTCCCCCCTGCCTGGTTCTGGGCGACAGGGCCTGCGCCCTGTGACCGGGCGCTCACTCTGCACGCTGCCCGGCCAGCCTGTGAGGGCACCAGCAGTCCTGTCTGTCTACACGCACCGTCTCCCCGCCCTCCTGCGCCCCAGGACCAGCGGCCAGAGTGCCCGTGCCCACCAGCAGGGGGCAGGAGGGAGCCAGGCAGTGCCGCCAAGGTCAGCGCTCCCGCTGCAGAGGTGTGGGCAGGACAGGGCAGGGGGGGCTGCAGATGAGGCCGGGGCGGTGGCCACGTGGGCGCCTGCGTTGGCTGAGGAGTGGTGGTGTGCCCAAGGCCACGGCCGTGCCTGGGCCTGCCAGGAGGCCAAGGCGGGCCTGAGTACTGGGCACCGGGGGCATCGGGTCAACCCAGTGCTGGTGCCCCTGGGCAGGCAGGCGTTTGCTCACCCAGGGCCGGCGCGGGCAGTGACCTGGCCGCCCAATGTGGGCTACCCTACCCGGGGGCGGGGGGACTGGTCTCCAGGCCTTCCCGACCTGCAGGGCCTCAGGCTGGGGTCAAACACGGACTCCTGTGGGGGTAAGGAGCCTTGGGAGAGGTCAGGAGCAGGGCGGCCCGGCCTTGGCCTCGGGCTTGGGCGCCCACCCACGGCGCCCAGCGAGCTGTGTCCCACCCAGCCTCCTCCGAGTCTGAGAGCAGAGGCCGCTCACGCCAAGCCCAGGCCATCAGATGGCCCTGCAGACCTGGAGAGCCGTCTAGGAGCTGGGGGTGGGCAGTGGTAGAGGACACAGGTCTGGGGGACAAGGTCAGGGGACATGCTGTCCACATGGGGTCGTGTGCGCCCCCCGCCCCCTGCCACCTGGTCTGCATGGAGCAGAGGCCCTGGGGGCGGGGGAGAGGCAGGCAATCCCAGAGCCTCCGGCTGACAGCTGATTTAGAGAGGGTCTAATAAACGTGTTGACCTTGGCCAGAGCCTTGTCTGAAATGCCTTCCCTCCCGGGGCCTGTCGCTGGGGCCTGGGAGACCAGGAACAAAGTGGGCGCCCCGCAGACTGCAGTCCTGCCGGGGGCAGCCCTCTGCCCGCTCGGCCACCCGGCCCCGCCAACCTGGGGCCTGCTGGTGGCGCTGAGGGTCCGCGGCCCCACACGGAGCTGGTGCAGGGGTGGGCGTGCAGAGCCAGGCCCACCGAGCTGAGGAAGCAGGATTCCAGTCCAGGCACAGGTACCGTCGGGTGTGGGCGGAAGCAGGAGTGAGGACCCAAGCAGACCCCCGGCTTGATGAGGAGCCCACCACAAGGACAGGCCGCCGACAGCCTGGGTCTTGGGACAGGATGGCAGGCGGCCCCCTTCTCGTGGTTGGGGGTCAGCACGACGTGGCCCTGCCATCCCACCAGCGTGGGCGGGGGGACAGGGGGCTTTCACTCCAGACGGAAGGCATCTGGGTCCCTCCTCAAGGTCCCAAGTGCAGGTCCTCACGGGGGAGGTCAGGACAGGTGTGTGGCTCCGTGTGTCCCTGGGTCCCTGGGCATCCTGGCCTGGGCTCCGCGGCTCCGTGTGTCCCTGGGTCCCTGGGCATCCTGGCCTGGGCTCCGCGGCTCCGTGGCTGAGGTGGGGAGCACCCGGGCCCCGCCCTGGAGCACCCAGCCCCTTTTACAAGGATTCCTCCTGTGTCGCTGGGGGTCACACGGTGCGTTCTGTCTTCACACGACCCTGGTGGGCACAGAGGCAGGGCCAGATGCAGACGCGTCTGCTCCGAGGAGGTGGGTGAGCGTGGAGCCTGCGGCCTGGCTCACCCAGCTCTGCCTGAGGGCTGCTGCAGCCCTGGGGCGGGGGGGTGTATCTCCAAGTGCAGGTTTGGGGAGGGGAGCCGAGTTATTTTCCTCTTAAGACATTGCCAGTGTCTGTGAGCACACTGAATGATAGCAGGATTATTCCCAGTTACTTGGGAGGCACTGCAGGCACCCTGGTCTCCGAAGGGAGCTGAGGAGCGCCCCGGCCCGCCCTGCAGCAGGCTGCGGGACGCTGAACTCGTGGCTGTAGCGCAAGACCCCCGAGTCCGCCTGATGCTCCTGCGACAAACGGCCGCCCCGCCCCCAGAGCAGTGCGCCATGAGGGCCCACGACGGGACGTGCGGTTCAGGCGCAGGTGGGGCGCGGCCGGGGCAGGCGGCCAGTCCTGGAGACGCTGGGCTGAGGCTCCCAGCTGAGCTGGGCACCCCTGCCCCTGCCCACCGTGGGCCCTGGGAGCGGGTCTGGGGCCAGGCACCGGCGGCCTCAGGCTCACGGACGGAGGGCGGCTCCGGGGCTGCAGCCCCTGCACCTGGCCTCGCTGCAGACTGGGCCTCCACTCCCACCTGGGGCCGTGGCTGCCACGAGCTCCCGCCGTCAGGGGCCATGGGGCTCCTGCAGACCAGCCCTCAGCCAGGCCCAGGCTGCACGTCCAGGAGGAGCCGGGCTTCCTGCCTCCGAGATGGACGGGCTGGACTGTCCTTCAGACAATGGAGGGCCTGGGGCCTGCAGTGGCTGGCCGGGCTGTCTGGATGATGGTCTCAGACGTGCTGGGTTTCCGGGGGGCTCAAGGTGGGGAGAGCAGGGGTCAGGGTCCCCCCTGCCTGGTTCTGGGCGACAGGGCCTGCGCCCTGTGACCGGGCGCTCACTCTGCACGCTGCCCGGCCAGCCTGTGAGGGCACCAGCAGTCCTGTCTGTCTACACGCACCGTCTCCCCGCCCTCCTGCGCCCCAGGACCAGCGGCCAGAGTGCCCGTGCCCACCAGCAGGGGGCAGGAGGGAGCCAGGCAGTGCCGCCAAGGTCAGCGCTCCCGCTGCAGAGGTGTGGGCAGGACAGGGCAGGGGGGGCTGCAGATGAGGCCGGGGCGGTGGCCACGTGGGCGCCTGCGTTGGCTGAGGAGTGGTGGTGTGCCCAAGGCCACGGCCGTGCCTGGGCCTGCCAGGAGGCCAAGGCGGGCCTGAGTACTGGGCACCGGGGGCATCGGGTCAACCCAGTGCTGGTGCCCCTGGGCAGGCAGGCGTTTGCTCACCCAGGGCCGGCGCGGGCAGTGACCTGGCCGCCCAAGGTGGGCTACCCTACCCGGGGGCGGGGGGACTGGTCTCCAGGCCTTCCCGACCTGCAGGGCCTCAGGCTGGGGTCAAACACGGACTCCTGTGGGGGTAAGGAGCCTTGGGAGAGGTCAGGAGCAGGGCGGCCCGGCCTTGGCCTCGGGCTTGGGCGCCCACCCACGGCGCCCAGCGAGCTGTGTCCCACCCAGCCTCCTCCGAGTCTGAGAGCAGAGGCCGCTCACGCCAAGCCCAGGCCATCAGATGGCCCTGCAGACCTGGAGAGCCGTCTAGGAGCTGGGGGTGGGCAGTGGTAGAGGACACAGGTCTGGGGGACAAGGTCAGGGGACATGCTGTCCACATGGGGTCGTGTGCGCCCCCCGCCCCCTGCCACCTGGTCTGCATGGAGCAGAGGCCCTGGGGGCGGGGGAGAGGCAGGCAATCCCAGAGCCTCCGGCTGACAGCTGATTTAGAGAGGGTCTAATAAACGTGTTGACCTTGGCCAGAGCCTTGTCTGAAATGCCTTCCCTCCCGGGGCCTGTCGCTGGGGCCTGGGAGACCAGGAACAAAGTGGGCGCCCCGCAGACTGCAGTCCTGCCGGGGGCAGCCCTCTGCCCGCTCGGCCACCCGGCCCCGCCAACCTGGGGCCTGCTGGTGGCGCTGAGGGTCCGCGGCCCCACACGGAGCTGGTGCAGGGGTGGGCGTGCAGAGCCAGGCCCACCGAGCTGAGGGAGCAGGATTCCAGTCCAGGCACAGGTACCGTCGGGTGTGGGCGGAAGCAGGAGTGAGGACCCAAGCAGACCCCCGGCTTGATGAGGAGCCCACCACAAGGACAGGCCGCCGACAGCCTGGGTCTTGGGACAGGATGGCAGGCGGCCCCCTTCTCGTGGTTGGGGGTCAGCACGACGTGGCCCTGCCATCCCACCAGCGTGGGCGGGGGGACAGGGGGCTTTCACTCCAGACGGAAGGCATCTGGGTCCCTCCTCAAGGTCCCAAGTGCAGGTCCTCACGGGGGAGGTCAGGACAGGTGTGATCACGGGGAGGTCAGGACAGGTGTGATCACGGGAAGGTCAGGACAGGTGTGGTCATGGGGGAGGTCAGGACAGGTGTGATCACGGGGAGGTCAGGACAGGTGTGGTATGGGGGAGGTCAGGACAGGTGTGATCCTCGCAGAAGGTCAGGGAGGTGTGCAGAGCCTGGCTGGGACCGTGTTACCTGCTCAGTCATAGACAAGGAGAAACACAGGCACAGCCACCGGGGACGCCCCTGTGATCTCTGCACCCCTGGGCACACACACCTGTGACCTCCAAGCCCCTCACACACACATCTGTGACCTCCACCCCCTCCTGCACACCTGTGACCTCCAAGCCCCTCACACACACACCTGTGGCCTCCAAGCCCCTCACACACACACCTGTGGCCTCCAAGCCCCTCACACACACACACCTGTGGCCTCCACCCCCTCCTGCACACCTGTGGCCCTTGCGAGGCCTGTCTCCACACGGGTTGGGGGTGGCTGTGCTGACTCAGCCCAACAGGCCCGGCTCTCCCTGCCCCGAGAGGGGCCGGCTCTGCGCGCGGGCTGAGGCTGGAATGAGAGCAGACTGCGGTGAGCGCCACAGCCGATCTCTCGCGGAAGGAGGAGCGGCTCTCCTGTGAAGCCCGCCCCACCTGCTCACACACCTCCAGGAGGCTTGCTCCGCTCACACTGGCCGCCTTAACCTCCTGCTCTCAAGCAGCTGGTCACGTGTCCTGCGGAGCAGCACGCTGGCCAGGCCAAGGGGCCCCGACGAGGCTCCAGGGCGGCTCCCGGGAGCTGGCGGCCCCGCCCCAGCCCCAGGGCAGAGCGGGAGGCCCCCAGCCTCAGGCCCCAGGGCCTCTCGGCACCCAGCGCGTGGGGAGCTGGGCCCACAGCCGGGACCTGCAGCTCGGCGGCGCTGGGACGCGGCAGCACGCGTAAACGGGCGAGTGGGTGGGTGAGGAGCAAGTGGACTCACAGGCAAGGAGGTGGATGCGCGGGGTGG
>SJYR01004127.1:204300-222156 GCA_006410655.1 Kobus ellipsiprymnus | reverse complement strand
GGAGGTGGATGCGCGGGGTGGGGCGCGGGTGGGGCTGGACGCGAGAGGATGGAACAAGGACCCCGCGGCCGCGGCCGGAGCCCAGGAGGCTTCACCTTCCAGCAGGGGGCCTTCTCCAGAGTCCAGCATCTCCGTGTGAGCCGGCCACCTCCTGGGATTTATCACAGCTTTGTGGGCACTGGCAACACACGGGAGGGCCTTTATCGATCCGCTTCACAGGGAAACTGTCCTTTAAAAATTCAAATGTTGGGTGAAATATGATGAAGGGAAATCATGTTTCAAACCCCAACAGAAAAAGAGTGGCTCCTGAGCAATGATAAATTTCAGGACGTGAAAGTATCGCTTACACCCTCCGCTCAGCCAGACGCCGAATCTGACTCCGGAGGAGCAGTTTTCCGAGGGGCTGCGGCTGGGGGCGGCGTCTGCCTCGCAGACTCGGGAACACAGACGCCACGCCGGGCCGCACGTCCTCCGTGGAAGCCGCTGGGAGAGGGCGGCTTGAGGCCCGGCGCGCAGCAGACAGCGTGGCATCAGGAAACCCTTCTCGAGCAACGTTAAGTGTCCAAACAGAGAAACTAACTTTACAGAACCATGCGTGTTCTGGAGTTCCTCAGCCACCGCACGGAAACCGCTCTGGCTTTACACAGAGAAATTACAGGCTTCGTGCTGGATCTGAAAACGGTCTGTAAGCAGACACAGACAGGCCGACGGGTGGAGAAGGGCGGGCTTCGGGGCCGGGGCTGGTTGCAGGCAGTGTGTGTGAGAGGCGGTCCCCGCGGACACGGGGGACGGTCCTCGCGGTGGGACAGGGCGCATGGCCGTCGCAGCACAGCAGCAGGGGCCGGCCAGGGGGCGCGGGGGGGAGGACACCCACTTACTCCCTCACCCCTCAGGATGCGCGTCAGCCCTCCCACCCCCGGCCCTCCCGCCGCGGGTTTCTGCCCTCCAGGCCAGGCCTGCAGTGACCGTGGCGGGTGGGGCAGAGCTCAGCTGGTCACGGCCTTGCTCTGCGGACTGTGTGCCTCGAGCTCCTAGGGGAGGAGGTGCGCCCAGCACTTGGCCTTCTGGTTGGAGGCGGCTCCAGGGAGCTGGTGCTGGCGGGCTGGACCCCTGACTCTGGGCGAGAGTCCAGCCCCCGCGTCCGCCCTCACAGTCACGTGGGCCCGCCACCCCCGTCTCCCCTCATCCCCACAAGCCCCTGCCCCCCAGACCCTCCTCCCCTGCCCACCCTGCCAGCCCCCTGCCGGGGGGTGGCCAAGCCCTCGCCTCCTAGGATGGAGGGTCCCTCGGACTCGGGGGACGGGGCCCCCCACCGTGCCCCCCACCTGTCCCTGGTGGCGTGGCAGCAATGCCTGGGTCTGGGGGGCGGTGTGGAGGGGGCTGCGGCAGGCCCGAGCCCACCCCGCTGTCCTGGCGGACACTGAGCCCCAAGAGCAGGCGCCGTGTGGGTCAGGCGGTCCCGCGCAGCGGTTCTTCTGAAGGGCTCAGGATCCTGTGGACCCAAAAGGCCACGAGGAGGGCACCGCAGGCACGCTATCACCCCCAACCCTGAGCCCCTCGTGCACACTGCCCCGTTCCAACAGGCGCCCACAGTAGGAGGGGCCCGCCTGGCCGCCGGGCCTTCCAGGACATCACTCCCCACCCCTGTGAGGGGCTGGGGCTCTAAGTGAGGGTCAGCTAGGAAACGGCCAGGGGGTCCTCATGCTCAGGCTGGGCTCAGCTCCAGCCTGTGCCTCTGACCAGGGGCATGGCCGTGGGCCCGGTGTCCCCCTGGGGATGGGCCTCCAGCCCCCCTCACTGCTTAGGGGTAGCTTCCCCCTGCGAGACCCAGAGGGGACAAAGGGGGCCTTGCTCAGGGTCCCTGGAGAGCTGGCCATCCACTCGTGTCCAGCTCCAGAGCTCGAGGACCCCACAGGGGTACCTCACGGCCTTCAGGTCTGCTTTGCACACTCGGCCCCTGTGAGCTCCAGCTCAGGACGTGAAGGAGAGCTGACCGCAGAGGTTGGAGGTCATGGTGTGCTCCTTGGGGAAACGCAGGTGACCTTGGACCCTGCGTAGGGTCTGGGACCACCTGGGCCTCCCACGAGGTGACCTCCTGGCCCCAGGTCACCACTGACACACAGCCCTGCAAGGTCAGATGCTCAGAGGAGCCATCCTCCTGAGGCGTGGCGTGGCACTCACCTCCGGCCTGTCCGTCCCCTGGGTTCCCAGACACCCCGAGCTCCGGGCACTCTATTCTTTTAATTGTCGTGCCAACTGCAACCTTCCTGTCTCTTTTCTGAAAACAGGCCTGGGGCCCATCGGGAGATAGAAGAGATGCTTCCTCTCCGTCACACCAACAGCCAGCACCACTGGTTTTTAATTACTGCAGAACCCCAGGGTGCTTCTCGTCTGCTTCTGACAGGAACCAATAAACTTGTCGACTACGTATGAGTGATGCGACCAGAAGCCCCGGGGTCTCGAGAGGTTCAAACTGTCCTTCAGCCCCAGAGCCGGGCAGTGCCGCCGCCTGGAGCGGAGAAGGTGACCTCCACCAGGCCCGAGACCGCTCCCGGCCCCACGGCTGCCCTTGCGTCCAGGGAGCAGGGCGGACAGGTCACCAGTCGGCCGTCCTCGGGGGTCTGAGGGTAGACTCTGAAGTGTCCCACGCCGACCACAAGCACCGTCAACAGACACCTGCTGAGCATGAGAGGGCTGGAAACAGGGCTGAGGTTTTCCTACAACTGTGAGAAGCGTACCTGATGATTTTAATTGCATTTGCCAAGGGCTGTTGAAATCTCCCCGAAGCAATGTAGGGAAGCCTGCCCAGTGGGTCCGGGCCCAGCAGCCACGGCTGTGGTCTCCAGTGTCCAGACCCTCTGCGGCCCCGCCTGCCCCGGGGACCGTCCAGGCCTGGGGCCTCGTCCCGGGGACCCAGGAGCAGGAGGGAGGCAGCCTGCCCCCAGGGCCTGCTGGAGCGCCTTCCGGGAAGGCCGCCAGGAGGCTCCCAGCTCTGTGGGTGGCTGGCCGTGCGCCCGGAGACCCTGTGCAGACAGGCCGCCCGGCCGTGTGAGCACCAGTCCTGGCCACAGTGGAAGACCCGCCTCTTGGGGCTCTTGCTGCCGGTTGGGGCGCCTCTGGGCTGGGGTCACCCAGCGTCGGGGACGCAGGCCTGGGCTGTGGGAGCGGTGGGGTTTGGGGAGTTGAGGGGGATTTGAGGGGCGTTGAGGGTGCGGATTGAGGTTGGGAGTTGAGAGGGGTTGATGGGGGTTGAGGCTGTCTCTTATACACATCTAGATGTGTATAAGAGACAGCTCCAGGCGTGCCCTCCAGGTGCCCCTCCGGGCCCAGCAGCCACGGCTGTGGTCTCCAGTGTCCAGACCCTCTGCGGCCCCGCCTGCCCCGGGGACCGTCCAGGCCTGGGGCCTCGTCCCGGGGACCCAGGAGCAGGAGGGAGGCAGCCTGCCCCCAGGGCCTGCTGGAGCGCCTTCCGGGAAGGCCGCTAGGAGGCTCCCAGCTCTGTGGGTGGCTGGCCGTGCGCCCGGAGACCCTGTGCAGACAGGCCGCCCGGCCGTGTGAGCACCAGTCCTGGCCACAGTGGAAGACCCGCCTCTTGGGGCTCTTGCTGCCGGTTGGGGCGCCTCTGGGCTGGGGTCACCCAGCGTCGGGGACGCAGGCCTGGGCTGTGGGAGCGGTGGGGTTTGGGGAGTTGAGGGGGATTTGAGGGGCGTTGAGGGTGCGGATTGAGGTTGGGAGTTGAGAGGGGTTGATGGGGGTTGAGTGGGGTTGAGGGGGGTTGGGGGTGCAGCCCGGGAAGGCGTGCAGAGGTGCGGAGGGAAGGAGGCTTGGGGTGGGCTTATTTCCGAGTCGGGGCCAGGGCTGTCGGTGCCTCAGGGCCCCCTCCGGGCCCACGACCCCACAGGGCTCCAGGCAGGGCTGCTGGCCACCGGCGCGTCTCCCTCACGCCAGTCCCGGCCGCGGGCCGCCTGCTGTGGCCAGCTCTGGCGGCGGCTCCTGTGCCCGGGGTGTCAGGCAGCTTCGTTTGCCCCCAGGAGATTCCCTGCCCTCTGGCCTCCTGGGTGTCCGGGGAGCCGGCCTGCCCTCTGCCGTGACGCGCTCACAGCCCTAGCAGGCCAGGCTCGCTTGCAGAGCCCCCAGCCCTGCCTGCTCCACGCCCTGGCCCCACAGTCTCCCACGCAGTGAGCTCCCCATCACCTCTGAGGCTCAGCTCCAAGGCTGCTGGTTGCCCCCTCCTGGAAGCCCTCCCGGCTTGCTCCTCCCATCAGAATGGGCAGCCCTGTGCCCAGGCTCACCCCTGTCCCGCCTCAGACGGCAGTCTTGTCCACGCTGTCTCTCCCCCAGAGGCAGGGCTCTACATCCTCAGTGGGACCTGTTGCAGGCACTGAGTGGGCCTCCAGGCCCAGCAGGAGGACAGTGCAGCCTCGGAGCAGCTTAGGAGAAAAGCGTCCTGCCTCCACTCTGCAGATCCAAGAGGAGACCGCCCCCTCCCCAGTCTCCACGGGGAGCTGGCCCTTTCAGAAAGAGAGCCCCTGCCAGGATGAGCGCATCACCATGGGAACCACTTTGGTGGCGTCTGTCACCAGCAAGCAGAGAGGTCACACAGGAGTTCATGACCCTGAGGGCCCACGGCTCGGTGGCTTCCTGGACGCTGGGAGTACAGGAAGAGACCCTCCCAGCCCGGGGCTGCGACCTCAGCTCCCCCAGGGCAAACGTTTCTGGGAGGCCAGGTGCAGGGGCCTGAGCACCCAGGCCTTCGGAGGTCTCACTGCGCGTAGATGTGGGCAGCAGCTGACGGGACGGGCGGGGGTCAGTGCAGACTCGGGCTTCGTGAGCCCTCCCCACAGCTCCCTCCACCACCCAGCCCAGGGTTTCCTCCTGGGAGGCCCCCCAGGGCCACGCACTGCCCCTCCCGGGACAGTGGGGTCGCTGACCTCTGCGTCCCTGTCTCCCTGTACTGTGCGGGGCAAGCTGGGCCCTGGCCCCAGGGATGATGGTGATCACGGGCCGCTGGCCACAGGCTGGGACCCAGGACACGGAGGGAGCTCCTCGGGGGAGAAGCTCAGGGTGCCAGGGCTCCCCGCTGCTGTCCGCAAGGAGCTGCCCGGGCATCTATGCAGAGCACCAAACTGATGTACATTTTTCATACCTCACTGAGAATTAAGAACCACAAAGACCTCATTTAAAAGCATGGTGTGTCAAGCTTTTCACCTTCACTCTGCTTTCACGTCATCCATCCAGCGTGCTTCTCCCAGCGCAGTCTCGGGCGCTGCCAGCTTGGCGCCCACCCCGAACACACGCGGCCAAGACACGGCTGTTGCTGTGCGGCAGCGCACGGCCCTGCACACGGAAACGCAGCTGTTCAGACGCACGCGTCTTTGTTTCCCTGAATCTCCTCGGCAACAGATGACCGGGGCTGCAGACTCACTTGCGGAGACTGATTCTGGGAACAGCGTTAGTTTCACTTCTGTCTTGGACCCATCTCGCCGCATCCCTGCCCGCACACCCCGCACACAGGCACATCAGTCACCAAGTCAGGCCTGGGGCCGACCCGAGGCCATGGGGACGCAGGGGCGTGTCCGGGGCCAGGGCTGCGGCTGCTGAGCAGAGGTCAGCGGCCAGAGGCTGGTCCAGCTGCAGACTGTGGGACAGACGGCACCAGAGGCTTGGGCCGGCCGCTGAGCCATCCCGGCAGGTGGCAAAGGGCTACGCAGATTCGAGGAGATGTGGAGGTCAGAGCCCAGGTCTCACAGGGGCCCGCTCACAGAGCTGGGGTCCAGATAGACGGCGGCTCTTTGTAAACACACGCACACACCCCACTGTGTGGGCCAGGGTGAAGGGTGGTCCCTCAGCCCCCAAGACGGCAGTGGGGCTGCTGCAGCTCTGACCCCACCAGGCACGGGCAGCCAGGGGCAAAGCCCAGATCATCCTCCTCCCCCAGGAAGGCCTCCACCAGCCCCTGTAAAACAGAGAAAAGCCCGGGTTGGGATCAGAGCTCGTGTTCCCATCATCCAGACCGACGTGCAGCTCCGAGTTTCTCTTTAGGTCGGGTCCGAGGCCCCCGAGCTGTGGCTGTCTACGTCTCTCTCTTCACTCGCTTTTGTGGAGAGACGAGCTCCTTTGTTTCTGCGTCTGGCCTCGCGGTGGAGCCCAGCACGCTCGTGTGTCTACAGGTGACACTTCCGACCCCAGGCTGCTGGGTCTCGCGGTGGGCACGGCGCCCTCCCTGTGAAGGTCGTGCCTACGTCACCCGGGTCCCGGGGCTGCAGGACACATCGGTCCCTGTCCCTCCTTTCGCCTGGACGCTCCCTAAGGGTGTCCTCACGCCCACTGTCTCTGTGGCCTCCCCAGTGCACACTCACAGGAAGGCAGGGCGGGAGCCCCCTTTATGGACTCATTTTTGAAATCACGTGTTTGTCCCTTGGAATTCTCCAGTCATGACTGACATGTCCTGTCCTGACCTATGACCCGAGCAGGAGCCGCTCTCAGCCTGCCGAAGCTCTCAGCCCCTCTGCGGGGGCCTCCCGGCCTTCCCTGACCTGGGAGAGGCTGTGGGCGTCCCCAACCTGTCCCCCCACCCGCCTCCCCACCCCGAGGGGGCCCAGAGGGAGACGTAGCCCTTGGCCATCAGGGGATGTCAGGCCCTGAGGCCTGGGGGCTGCCAGCGGAGCGAGGGGGGCGACAGGACCGTGGTGTCCGGGCAGCAGTCAGCAGGCGGGCCCATCCACACGGCGGGGGCACTGCCCGCCTCCTCTGGGGTGCAGAGTGGCTGAAGGCCGCCAGGCAGGTGCTACCAGGCAGATGCCCCCTAGACCCTGCTGGAGGGCAGCCCTGGAACGGGAGGGGCCAGACCCTGCTGGAGGGCAGCCCCGGAACGGTGGGGGCCAGGCCCTGCTAGAGGGCAGCCCCAGAACGGGGGGGCCAGGGTCACTGGCCACAGCTCTCCAGATGCTCTGGAGGGACCAGCGCCCGGCCTGGCTGCCGAGGACCAGGCTGCCAGGTGGCCACCAGTCACACCGAGGCCTCCCGGGGCAGATGCCTCCAGCGACCTGTGTCTACGGCTCCGTCTGAGCTCCGTGAAGACAGGGTTGACCTGTGGGTATGCCCCTGCGGCCCATCCAGAGCTGTCCCTTGGGAGGCTGAGGCCTCCAGGGTGTATGCTGAAGCTCAGTGGGGGCAGGGGGACTGCAGGGCCCAGGGCCCGGCCTGCATCGTCACAGGGCCACCCCTGCGGGCCCACCGGGCCTCCGCTCCCGAGGCCTTGCCCGCAGCCAGGGGCCTGGTTGCCGAGGTGCAGGTGCTGAGCCTGCCACCCCCAGTGCCCCGAGCCCACGCTCCTCGGGCGCCCAGCCAGCAGCACAGGGGCCTCGCAGCGGGGCGGGGGGCACAGTGCTGTCCCGGGACCTGCCCGCAGGCACAGGCGGGGCTGAGGACAGGGGGTCCCCCAAGAGCAAGCCCCTCCCCCCTGCCCAGACCTCAGCTCCGCAGGGTCTCTCCCAAGACACAGCCTGCAGGGCGCCCAGGGGACTGGCCTGGGCTGGCTCGTCCTCCTGGCTCTGCACACACTGGACCCCCGGTCCTGGGCCCTCCGGGGCAGGTGTCACTGGGTCCAAGCTCGCTCTGCTCACCACGCAATAGGCCAAAGAACCCAAAAGACAGGTGTTGAGGCAAAGAAGAGACTTACTGGGGAGCCGGCAGATTGAGAAGAGGGCAGGCTGGCCCCGTCTGGGTGCCAGGTCGTTTTACAGATCGGAGAGGAGGGGAGGTGAGGAGGCAAAGTAAAGAGGCCGTTAACCTTGCAAACATCTAGAAAGGCAAGCCTCAGGCAGGGCATGTGCTCATTTCTTCCTTCCTGCCATCCACAGGCGGACAGGGTTCTGAACGAAGGCGTGGTTTAGCAGTCAGGCAGAGGGGCAGGATTCTCCAGGGCCAACCATTCTGTGCAACGATAATAACAAAAGCAACGAAAAGCACGTCGTGTCGTAGAAATGGTTCCGAGTGGAGGCAGGGCCACCGGCGCGCCCACTGCGGCATCGGGGCCGCTGACTCCTCCAGAGAGGAGAAGGGAAGCAGACGCTCGCGGGAGGGCCTGAGAGCCGTGTCCGGACTGCATTCGGAGGGCGTGCTTCACGCGGGATCTTGTCCGCGGTTTAGGAGGGACTCAGACTGAGACGCACAGCCAAGGGGTTCTCTGTGGAAACGGGGTCTTCTTGCATGCTGTCCGCCCCCCGCCCCCCGTTGTGTCTCTGGGCGCCTGTGGGGTGATGAGCAGACAGAGGCCCAGTCTGGCCTCAGTGTCAGTGTGGTCCAAGTCCAGCTCGGCCCAGGCCTGTCCCTGAGCAGCAGACCCCTGTCCCTGCGTCTCTAATTAGAGGCACTGGGCGGGCTCGCTCAGGCCCAGGGAGACGCCGCTCCGACTGCTGGGGCCCTGGCCCTGACCCGCCCTCCTGGGTTCTGGTTCCATCGCTGCCGCCCACCCCGACCCCAGGCCAGCGCCCTAGTTGGTCTCTGCAGCTGCCCCCACCAGCCCCGGGAGCTGGGGTGCCCAGCTGAGGCTGCAGCAAGGGGGCGCCAGGGGCTGTCCCAAGGGAGGACCGCACGCCCCTTCTTCCCACCAGGACCCGCAGGGGGCTTGTGTGGGGAACAGGGGTGAAGCTGGTGTTCAGGCTGGAGCCCACCACAGGGAACACTTCTGCCTGCCTGGAAGGAGGTGAGCAGAGAGGAGCTGACGGCAGCCCACATGGTCGCCAGCAAGGCCCATGGGGCTGCCCCCGGGGCCAAGAGCCTCTGCCCACAACTGTGGTCTCCAGGCAGCTCCAGGAAGGCTGGGCTAGGGGAGGAGGTGTGAGCCCCCGGGTGCCCAGGGCGCCAGGCAGGTTTAGACAGGGGTCAGGGGCCACAGGGAAGCCCCAGGGCACAGGTGGAGGAGGTGGGGAGGGTTTGCGATCCCCCGAGGGGAGGACCATGCAGCCAGTGGGACCTCAGTCCCCAGAGGAAGCGCAAGCTCTGGAGAGGGGAGAAGGGGCGCTGGCCTCTGGGGGGCCGGGCGGGAGCTGGGAGGGCCTGCTCCCCCGGCCCCCAGACCAGCCTCCAGGTGACAGGCTGGGCCAGCAGGACAGGGCGGCCGGCCTGGCGGACTCTCCCGGCTGGGCTCCGCAGGCCCTCTGCCCGCCGCCCACAAGCCCCTCCTCTCGCCCCCCCCCAGCCCCTGCCGCTCCCGCAGACAGTTTGTGGTGCAGGTGGACGTCTGGGCCTATGAGCCCTGTTTTGAAATAACAAGGATCTTGTATAAGCTTTGGAGAAAAGGACCGGAGCTGATGAGGTCGGCCCCTGGTGGAGCTGACTGCTGTCCTCCAGGTGTGGTGGATCTGGGGGGCTGTCACGTGGCCCGGGGCCTGGGAGCCTCCCCCACCCCGCACCCGCCCCTGCAGGCCTCACAGTCACAGCGTCCCTGCCCCCAACAGGTGCGCACCCCAGGACATCTGCCCACTATTTCCACAAGACCCCAGCTTGGGTAAAGGGGAAATTTGAAAATGTTTGCTTAGATTCACAAACTGTGATCCTTTTTCAAAATTCAAGGATTGTATGCTTTTGCTTCTCTTTGTCATAATGCTTGCTTTTCCCTCATTTCTTGATTGTTTTTTCACTTGTACCTGATTTTAGTAATTTTGCTCGGCCTGCTTTGTAATGTAAGCAAACCATGGAGCAAACCAAACGACTACGGCTAAGGAGTCAAAGATTCAGCCGCTACTCGGAATAGTTCACATTTTTTATTTAAACTGATTTTATTGGGGTTTTTCTTTACCAAAAAAAAAAAAGCCATGCATAGTCAAGAAAGCAATATCTGAAAGAGGCATGCAGGAGACTAAGCCGGCCAGTGGTCACCATCCTGCCGAGCTGCGGGCACCACCACCATCCCCGGGCCCCAGATGGCTCCAGCGCACACGCACAGGTTGCACACTCTCGCCATCACGCACGTCCGGTCACACGTCTGTGAACAGCGGCTCCGCAAGCATCTGCAGGACTCTCTCCGAGGCCCGCCGACCAGCCACCAGCCGGCAGGTGTCAGTTACTCCAACCCAGCCCATCAGACTCTCAGCGTGCTCCAGACCTCTGCTATTCCAGCAGCTCAAAGCAAGATTAACTGGCTGGAAGTGTCTAGATATCAAAATGTAAAGAGTTCTTTAGGGATGTTTTGAAAGGAGGAGAGATATTTCAAGACACAAGGCACTGGGATCTGTCTTGCCAGGCACAGAAAATCGGAGGCCGGGGAAGATTAACTCTCAAACAAATTATTATTTTAGCAAAATTGTCACGTTTGACCACATCTAATTTGATAAAATTGCTTTGGCCCCAATGGCAGGAGCAGGGACTGGGCAGAAGGCAGTGGGCAGCCAGGGAGGAGAGTGGAGGCCGGGGAGGCTGGTAGGAGCCGGGCGTGCGGGACAGGAGGGTCAGAGGGGACGGGGGCCCCAGCAGGGAGGAAGGCACATCCCAGGGGCGGGTGAGGGTGGCAGGCCAGGCCAGGCTGGCACCCAGGACGGCCCAGCTGCCGCCCTGCCACACCCCCATGCCAGTCCCCAGCCCCAGGATGAGAGGCCGCAGGGGGACAGCAGAGACAGGACCTCCCTGAAGGGGTTTCCCCGAGACCCTCCCGCCCTGCAGGGACCCCACAGGCAACCTCAGCCCTGCAGGGACCCCCAGGCGCCCTAGACACTGGCCCCAGCAGAAGGCCGAAGTTTCCAGTGAAGCAGCAAGTGTGGTTGGTGACCGGGGTCTGGAGACCGGACGAGGCCTCAGGCATGGAGCTGTCCGACCGCCGGCGGCTCCTGCATCTCTTCTGACCCGGGTCTGAGGCCGGTGTGGGCGGCCCTGACGCCCTCCAGAGGAGGGGTGAGCAGAGGCGCTGGGCCCAGGTCCCCGGGAGCGCGGCCTCTGCCGCTCCTCACGCCGCGGAGCTGGCTCGGGCCTGGGCCCGGCCGCGCCGGTATCTGCCCCCCACCAGGCACTGCGGGGAGCCCCCGGGTCTGTTGGACCCCAGCCTGTGTAGAGGGACCAGGTGTCTCCGGGGCCGTCGTGTGGGTGTCCAGCCTGGGCCCCCGAGGTCATGGTGGATGCAGGCTGGTTTGCAGCTCGGGGTCGTGGGTCCTGGACTCCGTCTGGAGGGCAGAGGGCAGGTGTGTGTTCTTGCCTGCAGACCGTCTCTAGAAAATCTGTTTGCACAATTTGCGAGGGAAGCTCAAACAGCTTGCGGTGGAGCTGCGGGTCCCCACGGCCTCGGGTGCACTGCAGGGCGTGGACCCTCCAGAGGGGCCTTCCCACACGGCCGTGCTCAAGGAGTGCTCCCACACCACTCACGTGTTGCTGAGAGCCTGGTCACCACGGCTGTCCTGCTGAAGGGCTAACCCATGACCTCGGGATAAAGGCCGTGTCCTGGATGAGGGGGCTGTGGCCTCCGAAGGAAGTGGGGATCAGGAGAGGCAGACTGAGATGGGGAGGCTGGCCCCGGGAGCCCCAGCGCTGTCGCAGCTCATCCAGCCTCATTGTGAAGCTGAGGGCAAGCCCGCTCTGCCCGCTGCCTCCCTGACCCCAGCCTGGACCGCCCCCCCACCCCGCGTGCGGCAGAGCCAGCAGGGGACCCTCAGGCTCCAGCTGCCTCCTGGTCCCCAGCGGCCTCTGAACTGTTCTTCCTCCAGGAGCATCCTCCAGGCAAACGGCACCTTGGGAGCCCCCAGCACGGCGGGGGCTGAGCTCACCCCCACCCAGCACCCCACGGGGGCTCCAGGACTTGCTCCTGAAGGAGGGAGGGTCTGAAGCTGTGAAGGAGGAAAGCAGATGTGATTTGAGAGGTGGAAGGAAATGAAAAACGGGGTGCGTTAGGGATTGCCAGGAAGGGAGACAGAGAGACGGGCTGCACCTGTGACGCTGAAGCGCCGTCTGCTCCGAGCGTCCGCCACTCGCCCTTCTGCTTCCCTCAGGTGTCTTCTCAGGGGCCCTTCTGACGGGCCTGAAGGACGCAGGCAGGTGGGGGGCTGAGAGTTCAGGGGTGGGGAGGACTGGCCCCACTGCCAGCAGGGGGTGCTCGGAGGGGCGGGCCGCTGACCACAGCGTGCGGGACCTGAGCTGGACCGGCTCAGACGGGCCGTGGGGCCCCTGTATCCCTGGACGCACCGAAGCCCTGTGTGTGGGGGGCCTTTATCCCTGGATGCACCAAAGCCCTGAAGGGGGGCCCTGTATCCCTGGACGCACCGAAGCCCTGTAGGGGTGGGCATTCGTGGACACGGACCCCACAGGGCTCTCAGCGTGAAACCCCCAAGGCTGCCCAGGAGNCTGAAGGACGCAGGCAGGTGGGGGGCTGAGAGTTCAGGGGTGGGGAGGACTGGCCCCACTGCCAGCAGGGGGTGCTCGGAGGGGCGGGCCGCTGACCACAGCGTGCGGGACCTGAGCTGGACCGGCTCAGACGGGCCGTGGGGCCCCTGTATCCCTGGACGCACCGAAGCCCTGTGTGTGGGGGGCCTTTATCCCTGGATGCACCAAAGCCCTGAAGGGGGGCCCTGTATCCCTGGACGCACCGAAGCCCTGTAGGGGTGGGCATTCGTGGACACGGACCCCACAGGGCTCTCAGCGTGAAACCCCCAAGGCTGCCCAGGAGTCACTGGCGGCCAGCAGCAGGTTGCCCCAGGCGTGGCCTGGCTCTCCGGGGGCTCTGAGAGCCTTTGGGAGAGGAAGGGCAGTCACGGGAACACTGCGTTTGCTTTTATTCTCAGACTCAGTTTGACCTCAGGGCAGAGTGAGTTTGTTGACGTAAATCTTTGTTAGAAATGTTCTGCACAAATTCAAACTGACGCTGTTGGGGGAGATTGCTGGTTGCCACGGCAACTGGAGCGCCGTTTTCACTCAGCTCAGTGGATTTGAGCACACAGTCGGCTGTGCGTCCGGCCTCGGGGGCCAGCCAGGAAACGCCACCAACGCCACCGCCGTCCCACACGTGGCCCCCACACCACCGCATCCAGGAGGCTGGCAGCCTGAGGCTCCCTGCAGAGCTCACCCCAGAGGCAGGTCCGGCCTGAGACTCCTTGGCCCTAGGCCCCACTCAGGCCCGAGGGGGGGTGGGGCGCTGTCTCAAGCTGACCCCTACCCCCGCTGACCTGTGACCCCATCCATCCTGCGGCTGTCTGGAGCAGCAGCATCAGCAGACTCTCTCCTGGCTTCACACAAGCAGGTTCCTGACGTCCTCTGGGCATGGGGGCCAGGGCCCCAGCCCTCCCGCCTGCCTGCCCTCCACCCCGGTTCCCCTCCCTGCCTGCTCCCACCCCATCCTATCCCCCCACGGAGAGCTGTGGTCATCCCTTCATCGAAAGTGACTTTCTCTCCAGAGGGGCCGGATAAAGGGCTGAGGGGCTGCCGGAAGGAGGTCGGGGCTGCCCGCCTTGTTGGCAACTGGAAGATCTTCCTGCTGGGGAGTCCTGAGCTCACAGAACGTGCCAGACACGTGCCTTCACAAAGGGAGGCAAAGACGCAGTGCTGTGAGGCGGCCCAGAGCCCGCCCCGCCAGAGACTCTTGCCTTCCTGCGAAGAAGCCACGCAGGTTTCAGGAGTGAGCTCTCAGTGCCTGCGGGAGGCCTGAGCAGGTGCGTGTCTGCTCAGAAGACAGTCTTGGTGCATTAGAAACTGGAAGGGCCCAAGAGTCCGCCAAGCCTGGCGCACGGTCAGCTGCAAACTCCAGGACGCCTCGGCTCTGCTCACGGACAGCAGAGACGCCAGGGCACAGAGGGGGCCTGAGGTTCCCGTGGCTGCTGCGGGCACGGTGCTGGCGCTCCGCTCTGACCTGGGCCAGCATGGAGCCGGGCTGCTGGGTGGGGGGGGTCGCTGCCTCGTGACCCCCTGAGGGCAGCTTGGGGGCCAGGGCACTTGCAGCCCAATCCCAAGGAGGGACGGTGGGGCAGCAGTGGGGGGCCCAGCTCCCCAACCCCCACTAAGCCCGAAGCCCACAGACTCGGCTCCCAGGGTGGCCTCGTCTGGAGGAGCCCCCAGCCCTCACCCAGGCCATCGCTGGGGTTCAGAGCCGCTGCACTGCGTCTAGCCGCAAGCGCAGGGTCAGGATGTTAGCAGCCAGCCAAGCCCGTCTGCCCAAAGAGCCCTCAGGGCACCCTGTGCGCCCACCTGCACCCCTGGGGAGTCGGGCTCGCCCAGCCTTTGACTTGAAGCCCACAGGCCCTGGGGTGGGGCTGAGGCCTGGGCTTGGAGGGGCTCCTTCAGGCCGGCCCCCGCCCTCTCTGTCCCTCCAGCATCGCCTGGAAGCGACCTCTGCTTCTGCCCCCCCTGCTCCGAGACCGGGGTGGGTGTCCATGCTGTGGCCAGGGCCCAGGGACAGAGGGTCAGCCCCGGGCCTCCTCCTGGTGCCCCGGTGGCCTCCTGGACGCCTGGCCCCTTGACCTTTCTGTCCTCTTGGGGCTGGGGGCCCAGGGGCGGTGGTGAGCTGACCTGTGTCCACCAGCCCCTTCCCGACACAGTCTGTGGACGGAGCTGCAGGTGGCCACACCCCCCATGGGGTCCACCTCAGTCCTGGGGAGTCTGAGCAGAACATCCCCCCGGTCCAGGATGGTCTTCCCAGCACCCCCTGCCCGCCTGGTCCAGGACCATCAACCTGGCCTGGGGACCTTCGCTGTGCCCGCCAGCACCTGAGGGAGCCGCCTCAAGACGCTAGGTGGGCCAGGCGTGGGCAGGAGGGTCTCCAGTCAGCACTGACAGCACCCACTGGGCGGCCGGATGACCCCTCACCCCTCGGGGGCTCTGTCCCTCCGCTGAAGCTCAGGACCCGTTACGGAGGGGCAACGGGAACAGCGGGCACCCTGGGGACAGAAGCACTGGGGATGTTGGTGGGACCAGGACAGGAGGGTAGGAGCACCCCATTCAGAGACCCTCTGGCCAGCAGACCCCCGCCCCCTGCAGGCAGGACCCCTGTGAACCTCCCCCCACCTGCTCAGCTTTCTTCTGGGAGCCCTGTCACCAGCTCTAGCCCCGGGCAGGGTCCGGGACCCTGGACTGGGCAGGGGTCTGGAGGCGGGGGCGGGGCTCTTTCTGCACAGCTGAGGCCCGTCGACAGGGCAGGACCACCTGCTGACTCACGCTGGGATGCGCTGTGGGCTGACCTTACCATGGCCATCTTTGGATTTGAGAATATTTTAAGACAAGAACTGTGAAAACTCCTCCGAAATCAATTTCCTCGTTCCTATTTGTGTTCCCAGAGCCCTAGAGGGACAGGGGCTTCCTGCCAGAATAACAGAGAGCTCCCACCCCGCTCCCCGCCTCCCGCAGGGGGTGTTTTGATGGGAGCTGTCCGCTTCTGTTGGCAACAAGGCGAAACCGCCGGTTGTCTCTTTAAATCGGCTCTGCGGAGCCTGGGCCGGCGGGCTGGCTGGGAAGAACCATCGCGGCTGCCGCAGGGAGCGCCGCGTGCGCGTCAGCGCCTCCCCCGTCCCCATGGTTACGGCTCTGCCTCCGACCGGCCCGTCCCCGGCCGTCGCCCGCCCGCGGGGGCAGGCGCAGCGGCCGCCGGCGGTCCTCGCACGGAGTTCGGGAAGCCGCCCGCTGAGAACGGCGGCCAGCGTGCGCTCCTGGCTCCGGCTTACCCCCGGCAGGCCGGGCTGGCCGGGCCGCGGTCTTGCAATCTGTTGATAACTCCACTCTCCAGCCGGCGCGCTGCCCCTGGGATGGACAACGGCTCCCCAGACCCGGGAACGCGCCCCACCTCTCCGCCAGCGAGAAGCACAGGACTGCGGCCACTCCAGCTCGTTTCGCAAAAATAGGTGAGAAGTTGGGCTGCGTTTCTCCAGGGTCTGCACGCAGGTGCCCACCAGATGTGTATAAGAGACAGCTCATGACCCCCTGAGGGCAGCTTGGGGGCCAGGGCACTTGCAGCCCAATCCCAAGGAGGGACGGTGGGGCAGCAGTGGGGGGCCCAGCTCCCCAACCCCCACTAAGCCCGAAGCCCACAGACTCGGCTCCCAGGGTGGCCTCGTCTGGAGGAGCCCCCAGCCCTCACCCAGGCCATCGCTGGGGTTCAGAGCCGCTGCACTGCGTCTAGCCGCAAGCGCAGGGTCAGGATGTTAGCAGCCAGCCAAGCCCGTCTGCCCAAAGAGCCCTCAGGGCACCCTGTGCGCCCACCTGCACCCCTGGGGAGTCGGGCTCGCCCAGCCTTTGACTTGAAGCCCACAGGCCCTGGGGTGGGGCTGAGGCCTGGGCTTGGAGGGGCTCCTTCAGGCCGGCCCCCGCCCTCTCTGTCCCTCCAGCATCGCCTGGAAGCGACCTCTGCTTCTGCCCCCCCTGCTCCGAGACCGGGGTGGGTGTCCATGCTGTGGCCAGGGCCCAGGGACAGAGGGTCAGCCCCGGGCCTCCTCCTGGTGCCCCGGTGGCCTCCTGGACGCCTGGCCCCTTGACCTTTCTGTCCTCTTGGGGCTGGGGGCCCAGGGGCGGTGGTGAGCTGACCTGTGTCCACCAGCCCCTTCCCGACACAGTCTGTGGACGGAGCTGCAGGTGGCCACACCCCCCATGGGGTCCACCTCAGTCCTGGGGAGTCTGAGCAGAACATCCCCCCGGTCCAGGATGGTCTTCCCAGCACCCCCTGCCCGCCTGGTCCAGGACCATCAACCTGGCCTGGGGACCTTCGCTGTGCCCGCCAGCACCTGAGGGAGCCGCCTCAAGACGCTAGGTGGGCCAGGCGTGGGCAGGAGGGTCTCCAGTCAGCACTGACAGCACCCACTGGGCGGCCGGATGACCCCTCACCCCTCGGGGGCTCTGTCCCTCCGCTGAAGCTCAGGACCCGTTACGGAGGGGCAACGGGAACAGCGGGCACCCTGGGGACAGAAGCACTGGGGATGTTGGTGGGACCAGGACAGGAGGGTAGGAGCACCCCATTCAGAGACCCTCTGGCCAGCAGACCCCCGCCCCCTGCAGGCAGGACCCCTGTGAACCTCCCCCCACCTGCTCAGCTTTCTTCTGGGAGCCCTGTCACCAGCTCTAGCCCCGGGCAGGGTCCGGGACCCTGGACTGGGCAGGGGTCTGGAGGCGGGGGCGGGGCTCTTTCTGCACAGCTGAGGCCCGTCGACAGGGCAGGACCACCTGCTGACTCACGCTGGGATGCGCTGTGGGCTGACCTTACCATGGCCATCTTTGGATTTGAGAATATTTTAAGACAAGAACTGTGAAAACTCCTCCGAAATCAATTTCCTCGTTCCTATTTGTGTTCCCAGAGCCCTAGAGGGACAGGGGCTTCCTGCCAGAATAACAGAGAGCTCCCACCCCGCTCCCCGCCTCCCGCAGGGGGTGTTTTGATGGGAGCTGTCCGCTTCTGTTGGCAACAAGGCGAAACCGCCGGTTGTCTCTTTAAATCGGCTCTGCGGAGCCTGGGCCGGCGGGCTGGCTGGGAAGAACCATCGCGGCTGCCGCAGGGAGCGCCGCGTGCGCGTCAGCGCCTCCCCCGTCCCCATGGTTACGGCTCTGCCTCCGACCGGCCCGTCCCCGGCCGTCGCCCGCCCGCGGGGGCAGGCGCAGCGGCCGCCGGCGGTCCTCGCACGGAGTTCGGGAAGCCGCCCGCTGAGAACGGCGGCCAGCGTGCGCTCCTGGCTCCGGCTTACCCCCGGCAGGCCGGGCTGGCCGGGCCGCGGTCTTGCAATCTGTTGATAACTCCACTCTCCAGCCGGCGCGCTGCCCCTGGGATGGACAACGGCTCCCCAGACCCGGGAACGCGCCCCACCTCTCCGCCAGCGAGAAGCACAGGACTGCGGCCACTCCAGCTCGTTTCGCAAAAATAGGTGAGAAGTTGGGCTGCGTTTCTCCAGGGTCTGCACGCAGGTGCCC
>SJYR01004127.1:164880-186879 GCA_006410655.1 Kobus ellipsiprymnus | reverse complement strand
GCCCAGGTGTGGGGTTCATGCCCTCTGGTGCCGCCGAGTCAGTGCGGGAGGCCCCTGGCGCCCGCCGTGGGTGGGCAGGTGGACACGGCTCTGTGCTGGGCCAGGGTCCCAGTCTTGGCTTCAGTTTATTCACGGGTCTGGGTGAACAGAGGGGAACCTGACCTCAAGGTGACCACGTGGCTGGACGCGGATTTGAATGGGGCCCCTGCTCGGGGTGGACATGGTGGGACCAGGCCTGGGGCCAGTGGGACCCCCAGACGTCCTCCCAGAACACAGCCTGGGACGCCCTGGGAGCATCCTGTCTGGGCCGCAGCAGGAGTGCCTCTTGGGAGACTCCCCGCTGCGGCTCGGCCCCTTAAGGAAGGGCCCACCGGACCCAGGCAGCGGTTCACGGCAATCCGTGTTTTACTGGCCTCTGCCCTCCGATTTCCTGAACCAAGACTGAATCCAAATCGGCCATTGGCAGGAGCCAGGCCCAGATCGGCCTGTGTGGCCGGACCCTGGGTGCCCGCTGCCCAGCGCCGTCACTTGGCCCATCTCCAGGCCATCGCCTGAGCTCAGAGAGCCTTGGACGCCCTGGTGACTGCCGTGAGGCGCTCAGCCTGCCAGGGGCTGCCTGAGCTCCTGAGCCGGACGGTGCTGGGTGGCTGGGGCCCTGGCCTGGGATCCCGGGCATGGCCGCGCCCAAGTGGTCCCGTGAGGGGCAGCGGCTCCTGGGGTCGTGGCCAGTGTGGCTGGGGTGGGGGTGTGTGGGGCCTAGCCCCCCCGGAGCGGGCTCTGCACCTGAGGGGCCACTGGCCTGTCCTCGTGAGTGCCCGCCCCGCAGAGGCATCCGGTGAGGCGGATAAAAACGCTGTTGTTTGAGTGAGTATCGTGACCCCAGCCCCACCCCTGGGCGGGGGCGCTGGCCGGCGGCGGGCTCTCACTGGCTCTCCCCCCAGGTGGGCGTCGTGCTGCACTACTCCACTCTCTCCACTCTGCTCTGGATTGGGGTGACTGCCAGGAACATCTACAAGCAGGTGACCAGGAAGGCCCCGCTGTGCCCGGGGGCAGGCCAGCCGCCGTACCCCAAGCAGCCCCTGCTCAGGTACCGAGCGCATCTGACCCCCAGCCCTTGGGCTTCCTGGGGGTTCTCAGCAAGCTGGCCATGGGGAAGCCTGGGCCCAGGGGTGATCGAAGGCCCGGGTGGCCGGGGCTGGGGGGAGCCGGGGCGGGGGAGCCGGGACAGGGTCGACGCCCAGGTGTGGGGTTCATGCCCTCTGGTGCCGCCGAGTCAGTGCGGGAGGCCCCTGGCGCCCGCCGTGGGTGGGCAGGTGGACACGGCTCTGTGCTGGGCCAGGGTCCCAGTCTTGGCTTCAGTTTATTCACGGGTCTGGGTGAACAGAGGGGAACCTGACCTCAAGGTGACCACGTGGCTGGACGCGGATTTGAATGGGGCCCCTGCTCGGGGTGGACATGGTGGGACCAGGCCTGGGGCCAGTGGGACCCCCAGACGTCCTCCCAGAACACAGCCTGGGACGCCCTGGGAGCATCCTGTCTGGGCCGCACAGGAGTGCCTCTTGGGAGACTCCCCGCTGCGGCTCGGCCCCTTAAGGAAGGGCCCACCGGACCCAGGCAGCGGTTCACGGCAATCCGTGTTTTGCTGGCCTCTGCCCTCCGATTTCCTGAACCAAGACTGAATCCAAATCGGCCATTGGCAGGAGCCAGGCCTGTGTGGCTGGACCCTGGGTGCCCGCTGCCCAGCGCCGTCACTTGGCCCATCTCCAGGCCATCGCCTGAGCTCAGAGAGCCTTGGACGCCCTGGTGACTGCCGTGAGGCGCTCAGCCTGCCAGGGGCTGCCTGAGCTCCTGAGCCGGACGGTGCTGGGTGGCTGGGGCCCTGGCCTGGGATCCCGGGTATGGCCGCGCCCAAGTGGTCCCGTGAGGGGCAGCGGCTCCTGGGGTCATGGCCAGTGTGGCTGGGGTGGGGGTGTGTGGGGCCTAGCCCCCCCGGAGCGGGCTCTGCACCTGAGGGGCCACTGGCCTCTCCTCGTGAGCGCCCGCCCCGCAGAGGCATCCGGTGAGGCGGATAAAAACGCTGTTGTTTGAGTGAGTATCGTGACCCCAGCCCCACCCCCGTTCCCAACACTGGTTTTCACGCGGAGCAGACACGCTGCCACGTGGCAACCAGAGCTGGCGGCTTCTGCTGCAGCTTGGGCCAGGGAGGCGAGATTTCTTCATCTTATCTCCTGCCAGGGAGGCCCCCGGGTTTAAAAATCACTCTCCAAATGTGTTTCCGTTTCCGGAGCTGAAACTGATTGCAGAGCTGCCTGATGGTTTGAAGAATGGGGGGGAGCAAGCTGTGGTTTCATGCAGTGGCTTCGAATGCACGTGACCCGGCTGGCCCTGTGGCTCTGTGTCCTGGGGGCAGGGGCCCAGCCCAGCTGCACACCCGCAGCTCACTGCCCCCAGTGCCTCCTGGGGACCGCTGCCGCCCACCCGCCTGCGTCTACTGCCCCTGGGACAAGAAGCCTGGTGCTGAAGGCCGCCCACCTAGTGCGGTGGCCCCGAGGGTCCCTGGGTCACTGGCATGAACCCCCACGGGTGTGGCTGTCAGAGGGGGGGCATCTGCTTCGGACTTGCCTGCCCCCCTGCCCAGCCTCTCTCTGTGGCCCAGCCTGGCCTGGGGCTGGCAGCAGGTGCCTTGGGCCTGGACCTTCTCCAGAGAACAAAGGCTGACGACAGGGACCCCAGAGGCCAAGAGGAACTGTCGGGGGTGGAGACGTTCCCTCCCGGGCCACTGGGGCTTGAACTCTGCCCTGGAGCCTCCGCCATGCTCTCCTCCACCCAGAAGCATCCTTTTCAGGGGGCTTTCCCTCCGGGCCGCCGGGGGCATCACTTCACTGCATCCTGAGCCCCCAGGAAGGGGAAAGTCAACTGTGCTTCACCAATGGCAGCAAGGATTTAGCTCCTGGGGCCTCCTGGGGGCCCGTGCTGCAGGGCCCCGTGCGGGCAGGGCACCCGCATCCTGCTGGGCCCTGGGGAAGGCCCGCGCTGGGCAGAGCCCGATTCTCCCAACTCAGTTCCGCGGCTTTCTGATGAGAACTAAAAACATCTGTGAAATCCCACCCTAACATTACGCTTCCCTAGTGGCTCAGACGGGGAAGCGTCCGCCTGCAGTGCAGGAGACCTGGGTTCAACTCCTAGGTTGGGAAGGTCCCCTGGAGGAGGAAATGGCTACCCACTCCAGTATGCTGGCCTGGAAAATTCCATGGACAGAGGAGCCTGGAGGGCTACAGTCCATGGGATCGCAGAGTCGGACACGACTGAGCAACTTCACTGGTTAACACTAACATTGAAATAGTTTTCTCCATTTCTGCACAAACGGCCATTGGACTTTGGGTAGAGATTGCACTGAATCTGGAGAGCACGTTAAGAAGTGTTAGCATTTTAACATTATTCAGTTCAGTCGCTCAGTTGTGTCCAACTCTTTGTGACCCCATGGACTGCAGCACGCCAGGCCTCCCTGTCCATCACCAGCTCCTAGAGTTTACTCAAACTTACGTCCATCGAGTCGGTGATACCATCCAACCATCTCATCCTCTGTCGTCCCCTTCTCCTCCTGCCTTCAATCTTTCCCAGCATCAGGGTCTTTTCCAGTGAGTCAGTTCTTCGCATCAGGTGGACAAAGGATTGGAGCTTCAGCTTCAGCATCAGTCCTTCCAATGAATATTCAGGACTGATTTCCTTTAGGATGGACTGGTTGGATCTCCTTACAGTCCAAGGGACTCTCAAGAACCTTCTCCAACACCACAGGCCAAAAGCACCAATTCTTTGGCGCTCAGCTTTCTTTATAGTCCAACTCTCACATCCATATATGACCACTGGAAAAGCCATGGCCTTGACTCGATGGACCTTTGTTGGCAAAGTACTGTTTCTGCTTTTGAATGTGCTGTGTAGGTTGGTCATAGCTTTTCTTCCAAGGAGTAAGCGTCTTTGAATTTCATGACTGCATTCACCATCTGCAGTGATTTTGGAGTCCCCCAAAATAAAGTCTGTCACTGTTTCCATTGTTTCCCCATCTATTTGCCATGAAGTGATGGGACCAGATGCCATGATCTTAGTTTTTTGAATGTTGAGTTTTAAGTCAGATTTTTTCACTCTCCTCTTTCACTTTCATCAAGAGGCTCTTTAGTTCTTCTTCACTTTCTGCCCTTAGGGTGGTGTCATCTGCATATCTGAGGTTATTGATATTTCTCCTGGCAATCTTAATTCCAGATTCTGTTTCATCCAGCCCAGCGTTTCTCCTGATGTGCTCTGCATAGAAGTTAAATAAGCAGGTGACATCATACGGCCTTGAGACAGTCCTTTCCCTGTTTGGAACCAGGCTGTTGTTCCATGTCCGGTTCTAACTGTTGCTTCTTGACCTGCATACAGATTTCTCAGGAGGCAGGTCAGGTGGTCTGGTATTCCCATCTCTTGAAGAATTTTCCACAGTTTGTTGTGATCCGCACAGTCAGAGGCTTTGGCATAGTCAGTAAAGCAGAAGTCGAGGTTTTCTGGAGCTCTTTAGCTTTCTCTGTGATCCAGCGGATTTTAACGTGACCAACAATCTTCAGTCCGTAAGCACAGGATGCCGCTCATTCCTCCTGGGAATGTTCACAGTTTTCAGCGCACACGTCTTGTGCTTCGTGGTTAAATCATTCCCTTGGTATCTTTATGCTGTTGTGAATGGGGCTGTTTCTTTAATCTGTGTTCAGGCTGTTCGTTGCTTATGAACCCGTGACAGAGGCTTGGTTGCGTCTGACTCTGTGCGACCCCGTGGACTGTAGCCCACCAGATTCCTCTGTCTATGGGATTCTCCAGGCGAGATGACTGGAGTGGGCTGCCATGCCCTCCTCCAGGGGACCTTCCTGGCCAGGGATGGAACCTGGGTCTCCTGCACTGCAGAGAGATCGTTTTACCATCTGAGTCCCCAGGGAAGCCCCCTTGTGTTCAGAAACGCAGCTGACCTTGTTTGCTGGTGTGTGTCCGGGAGGCAGCTCACGTTGCTTGCTGGCCCCAGGGACTCTCAGGGCGCCCTTTGGGACCACACACACACACACACACACACACACACGGCTTCCTCTCCACGTCGGGAGTTTCACTGCTTCGTGTTCAGCCTGGACGTTCTCCTTTCTCTTCTTGCCTCATTGCCCTGGCGAGGACTTGCAGGCTGCGTTAGCCCTTTCTCTTTTTCTCTTAGTCTGGCCAACAGTTGGCCAATTCTGTTAAGCTTTTTAAAGGACTAACTTTGATTTCATTGACTTTCTCTGTTCCTTTTTTCTTTTTTGAAATCGGGGACTTATTGAGCACATACTCTGTCAGGCTCTCTGCCCACGGGCTGGTATGGGCTTTACAGCTATTTGGCAGTTTGTTTAGAACGGAAAATGCGTCTGACATAAAGTAAGTGTAATAAGACCTCATAGTTTACAAAGTGCTTTCACACACACTTCAGAGGGAAGATGACTTTCTGTTTTACAAAATAAGGACCCGTGGGCACAAAGAGATTGCGGGGCTGTCCCAGGGCACGCCTCAGCAGCTGGCTGACAGCAGCCTCTGTTAGTGCCTTCCTTCTGCTGATCTGAATTCAGTTCGCTCTTTTTCCCCGGCTCTTTAGAGTATCAGACTCCCAATCTGAGATCCGTCTGTTCTGACTATGGAACCTATGGCGTGACCCTCCCCCAGGCGCTGCGGTTGCTGACCCAGAGGTGTGCGTGCTGTGGGCTTCCTTCACTCATCGTGAGGTCTTTCGTTCCGCCCGCTTACTACTTATGATCGTGCTGTTTCCCCCAGATCATCAGGCTTTCGGCAGGAGGCCGTGGAGGAAGGGGATGTCTGCTCTAGAGCCATGCTGAGAGCCTTAGAGACAGGGAAGCCCCACCTGAGGGAGGGGCCGCGTGGCTTCGGGTGAGACCCTGACCCCAGGGGTGGGAGTGAGCCACGTCCTCCCTCCCGTGTTTAGAAAGCTCCGAGGGCAAGGCCGGGGCTCAGCGAGGGTCCAGGCCGGGGCAGGCGGCCCTGCGGGCTCTGCTGTGGGCGCGGGACCAAGTCAGCATCTGCTTTCTCTGTGGGGGACGGGGCAGCAGGGTGGGTGGGCGTCGCCCCGGGGGGCCTCTAGGAAGCATCTCAGTTTGGGCCCCGGGCCTCCCAGGGGTCACCAGGCATAGTCGAGGCCTTCGTGGGTCCCTGACGGCTGTGACCTGAGTCTGAGTTGGGTTCCTGGCCTGTCAGTCCTAGCCCAGGGCTTTCTTTTGGGGCATTACTACCTGGGATGAAAGGGTGCCGCCCCTCAGCCTTGCGGGTCGGGCCTTCCCCCTGCTCCTGCGGGAGGGGCTCCCGGCTCTCCCACCCGGGGGACACTGTCCGCAGCCTCCGCAGCTCATCCCAGGGAGGCTCCGCTGCGTCCTCCCGCTGGACCTGGGGAGCTGCCCTGCCCCTGCGTCCTCAGACCTGGGCTCACAGCTCCTTCTCATTAAACGTGGAAACCACAATTGAGAGATGACGGCAAGTCAGTAAACACTGTTTAACTGGGCCCAGACGGAGTGTGCAACGTCCATGCTGATCTGAGCTGCTGTTGGCGGAAAGCAGGCTGACTGACTCTGCGTTCTGATGTGAGGCCCAGAGGCTGAGCCGTCATCTCGGGACCCCCGGGGCCCCCCACCCCAGTGCTCAGCCGGAGGCGGTAGCTGTGTGGCTGTGGACCCGAGGCTCAGCTGTCGTCACGAGATCCTCAGGGTCCCCCCCGCCCCACCCAGTGCTCAGCGCGGAGGCGGTGGCTGGCTCTGCAGGAGGACCTCCAGGGGCCGCAGGGGGAGGAGACCCTCAGGCTGAGTCTGGGACAGTCTGTGCAGGCTCGCCAGGAGGGGAGGGGGTCCCAGGAGTGCAGACGCTGGGTGAGTGGTCGGCACAGCCCAGGAAGAAATGCAGCCGTGCTCATGAGGGGCCGTGCGGGCACACAGACACGGTCCAGGGCTCGGCCCGCACGCAGGGGGCCTGGCGGGGCAGGGGCGCACTCGAGGGCATCGCGCAGGGGGCTTTGGAAACTTGGTCTGACAGCACCCAAGCAGCGGGAGCCGGCAGCAGACGGAGCCGGGACCAGCCTCCTGGGCCTTGAGGCCCATCTCCTGCCGTGTCCTCACACAGCGCCGGGGCGAGGAGGCTCTCCGCCGTCTCTGGAAAAGCGCTTCCCGAGGGCTCCACCCTACAACCAAGACCCCCTCCCGAGACCGCCATCTCGGCGGGAGGAGAGTTCATCGGGGGAGCCCGGGCCCAGGGACTCCACCGAAACCTCAGCATCAAGCAGCTCTGGCTGTGGCCGCTGGCACCTGGGCTGATTCGGCTGCTGCGGCCACGTCCTGATTCTGCAGCTGCCCTGCCGTCCCGACAGCGGCCCCGAGTAGTTCCTGTCTCAAGGCCTGAGAAGCCCACGCAGTGGTGCCCACAGCCTGGCTCGTCCGTGGTCCGCAGGCAGTCGGCCCCGACTCTGGACGGCCCTGCCTGGGGAGGGAGGGTCCCCGGGGCTCCCTCTGCCCAGGACTCCTCAGGGCAGAGGCTGAAGCCGGCTGGGGGCTTGGGACGTGCTTGACCCAGCACTGGGCCGGGTGGAGCCGCACGGCCCTGCGTGCGGCCTTGAGAGCAGAGGGCTCGGGGCTCAGGGCCGGGCAGGACCCTGTGAGGCGCCATCTGGGATCCCAGCTCGGCTCACAGGCCTGGGCCAGGAACACGGGGGCTCTCGGCAGCTAGACGCGAGCGGACGGCCGCGCATGCTGGGCCCTGCCCCCGAGAATCAGGACACACTGCGCTCCTGGGTTTCCATGCCTCCTGGTCTCCGTAGGAGTCCACTCTGGTGTCCACACTCCGGTGTCCACACTCCGGTGTTCTTGCCTGGGAAGTCCCACGGACAGAGGAGCCTGGCGGGCTGCGCTCCCAAGAGTCAGCTGGACACAACTGAGCGATGAATCACCACCATGCTCTGAACAGGAGCCTGTCCTGGAGCACCTTCACGGCGCGGCCGCGGCTTGGGCAGATGTCCTCTGCGCCCCGCATGGCCCCGGGCCTTCGTCCACCAGCTCTTCTCCAGGCGTCAAGTTCCTGAGGGTGTCACCCTCCTCTGCCCACCGCCGGCCAGTGCGAGCTGGACGTGAGGGTCTGCATCTAGAGGCACATGGGTGGCTCTCAAAGCCGCATACTCGGGCGATGGACGTGGATGGCTCTTTCACCCGAGCTGAAATCACTGACCTGATCTCTCGGGTTTCGAAGTCCTGACCGACACCAGGAGCGCTAACTGGGCCCGGAGGGGGAGTGCCCCTCCGACAGACTCCGGGGCTGAAGGCCTGCGCCCGGGCAGGTTCATAGCTCATCCTCCTCTGGCCTCCAGCTGCTGCCGGCTGCCCTGGGCTGCTCCACGTCTCCAGCCCACCCCGCCTCCAAGTGCGCCCCGCTTCCTCGAGGATACGGGGGGCCCAGGAGCAGCGACCCCGCCGTTCACGATCTCGTCCACAGAGACCACAAGGGCATGGACCAGCCGCTGTCTGTCAGCTGATGGCAGCTCCTCGGGCCATCCTGGGGGCGGGCCTGCCTGGCCTGGCCTGGACAGTGGACAGAGTGGCCAGCAGGCCCTCGGGACCTTCCTCACAGCCTGACGCGGCTTCTCCTCCCGGGGTCTTGCTGTGGGCATCTTCCCCTGCTGGTCCCTTCTGGTCGCTGAGCTGTGGCGGGAGAATCCGGCCTCTGCAGTCCTCTGTCCTCTCCTGTGGCCCCTCGGACAGTCAGGGAAGCATGGGCCCCATGACCTGGAAAGACGGCCTGCCCAGCCCAGCTGACACAAGATATGCACCGGGGGCGGTTGCTGGGATTTCAAAGTCAGGTTTCCCAGGGGCCCTAAACTCAGGACACGGGGTCAGTAAACAGATGCCCCACTTGAACACTGAAGCTGGAGCAGGCGGGGCCCGTGGGTCAGAGTCAGAAAACCCCAGCACCCTGAGGTCGCTGTCTGCCGAACAGTCACTGGAGCCCCTCTGTGAGGCCTCCAGGGCGGCTGGGGCTTATAGCCGGCCGACACACCCCCAAGGCCACGCAGGGCCCAGGGGCCTCGGCAGGGACAGCATCCTCCACCTGGGCCTTGCGCCCACCGACCAGGACTCCCTGTCCTGAGAGTGGTGTGCTCTGACTGCACGTGGGCTCCACTCAGCAGCCGGGGGAGCGTCCCAGGCCCTGAAGACAGAACAGAGGACGGGCAGGTGCCTGGGTGGGTGGGCAGGCAGCAGGGTCAGCCGGGGTCAGAGCTGCCGGAACCTTCACCCTCCAGCTCGGAGGCACCCCAGGCTCGGAGGGGGAGGGCTGGTCCTACCTCTTTTTTAAAAAAAACTTTTTTTTTGAGAAATAGAACATTTATACCCCCCACAAAAGCCTAAAACATCAATGCAGGTTTATGAAACAGTTCTGTGCCCTTCAAAGGAAGAAACAGAAGCCTCCTCTGCAGGAAACTCGGCCATGCCCCACCCCCGTCCTGACTCATGACTTTTATCCCCTTTTTTTATAGCTTTACCACCCAAATTTGTCTGCACTGATTTTGAGCCGTGTACACATGGACTCGCTCATTTTATATTTTTATCAGGTTTATTTCATGCCCAGCGTGCTTTCCAGACCCACGTCTGAAACTGTGTCACCATCTGGCTGCGCGATGCGGATACGTGGCCAGCCACTACCCACGCTGCCCCTGGCGGGGGGCGGTCTGTGACCCCAGCATCCCTCCAGGTTCTGCTCATCTCTCTCGGGAGCAGGGGTTCTGGGGTCCCGTCTGAGCTCCCCGCTGAGCACCCAGCCTCCTCCCGTCCCCCGCGGGGCCATCTGTCTATCCGTCCATCCTTCCGCTGCTGTAGGACTAGGTAGGCAGGTCCCCACATCACCTGTCAGAGGCGTCTTTCCGACTCCTCAGCTGGAAGCAGGAGCCTGGGCACCAACTCTGCACCCCTACAAACCCACCCTTCTCACTGCACCCCTACAAACCCACCCTCCTCACTGCACCCCTACAAACCCACCCTCCTCACTGCACCCCTACAAACCCACCCTCCTCACTGCACCCCTACAAACCCACCCTCCTCACTGCACCCCTACAAACCCACCCTCCTCACTGCACCCCTACAAACCCACCCTCCTCACTGCACCCCTACAAACCCACCCTCCTCACTGCACCCCTACAAACCCACCCTCCTCACTGCACCCCTACAAACCCACCCTCCTCACTGCACCCCTACAAACCCACCCTCCTCACTGCACCCCTACAAACCCACCCTCCTCACTGCACCCCTACAAACCCACCCTCCTCACTGCACCCCTACAAACCCACCCTCCTCACTGCACCCCTACAAACCCACCCTCCTCACTGCACCCCTACAAACCCACCCTCCTCACTGCACCCCTACAAACCCACCCTCCTCACTGCACCCCTACAAACCCACCCTCCTCACTGCACCCCTACAAACCCACCCTCCTCACTGCACCCCTACAAACCCACCCTCCTCACTGCACCCCTACAAACCCACCCTCCTCACTGCACCCCTACAAACCCACCCTCCTCACTGCACCCCTACAAACCCACCCTCCTCACTGCACCCCTACAAACCCACCCTTCTCACTGCACCCCTACAAACCCACCTTTCTCGGAGACACGCCTCGCAGTTTCCGCTCTGTGATTCCACTTACAATTCTGTGCTTTCTGCTGGGACATGACTTTCTGGGTAGTGTGAGCTTGGGGACCAGGTTAGTTTCCTGCTCCTATTGGAACAAATTAAAACGACTTGAATTTATCGTCGGGGCTTCCCAGGTGGCGCTGGTGGTTAAGAACCCCCTTACCAACACAGGAGAAGTAAGAGACCCGGATCTGACCCCTGGTCAGGAAGATCCCCTGGAGGAGAGCATGGCAACCCACCCCAGCATTCTTGCCTCGAGAATCCCGTGGACAGAGGAGCCTGGCGGGTTGCCGTTGGTGGGGTCGCAAAGAGTCAGAGCGACTTAGCAGCAGGCAAATGTATCACACACAGTCCAGGCGCTGGAATCCGAAAGCAGCCCGCGGGCTAACCCAGGCGCGGGGGCGGGCCTTTCCGGAGCCCCCAGGGTTGACCCGGGCTTCCACGCTCCGCTTCTTGCAGCGGCCGCCCGGGCCCTGGGGTCACGACCTCACTGGAGCAGCCCTGGCGGGGGTCCGCTGGGGGTGGGAGCTGAGGCGGAGCAGGAGGGTCCACGGGGGCAGCGGCGGGCAGGGCAGGGCCTCGCACGCCCCGGGCGCCCGGCGGCTGCCGCGAGGACAGCGCCCCGGGCCCCCAGCGCCCTCTGCCGGCCGCAGTCCCGCAGGTGCTGGACGCGGAGCCGAACGACCGAGAAGGGCGAGGCTCCCCGCAGAGGGGGAGGCGGCGGGCTGCAGAGGCCCGACCAGGGGTGGCGGAGAGGCCCTGAGAGCCCACCTGCAGGACCCCGGGGCGAGGGCACAGTCTGGCCCAGGCGGCAGCCCCTCCCAGGGGGCTGGGGGTACTGTCCGCCTTGGGGGAAGGCGGGCCAAGCCCGCCCAGCGCTCCGGACCCCCGCTGGGTTGGGTCTCCTCCTAGGCGAGCTGGGGGACACATCTGGACCCATGGGCAGTGCCGGGGAAAGGAGAGGAGGGGTCACCGACCTGCCCAAGGTGAGGCTGGCAGCGGGGTCTCCTGGTTAGCTGTCCCTGGGTGGTTGGGGTCCTCTGAGGGGCTCTGGGCCCTGGGTTGCAGACTTGAGCAGAGGCCCCTTGCATGCTTGCAACGTCACCTCACCACAGGCTGAAGGAGCCTCTTCATCGAAATCCAGGGCTTCTCTCCATGGACCTGTCGGTTGCTGGGCCCAGTGCGGCATCGGGGGGCATGGGGGGGGCAGCGGAGGGCGCAGGGGGTCCAGCAGGCGGGTCCCTTTGCTGTGCACCCAGAGCAGAGCCGGCTCCCCTGAGGTCTCCCCACACCCTGAGGCCCCCGGCCGTTGTCCCTGGAGCCCCGTCTGGCCTGGCGTGGCCCCTGTGGGCATGGAGCTGGAGCCCTGGAAGCTGTTCGCTGCAGCCGAGGGGTCTGCAGAGGCCCCTCCTTTGCGCAGCCCCGCCCGGTGGGGGCAACTCCAGCGTCCGGCCCCCAGGTGGGACCCTCGGTTGGCCTGGCCCCGCTGGCCTGCGGCAGACCCTGCGAATCCGGCCTGTTCAAGGCCCGTCGCTGCCCTTTCCCTTCCCTCCAGGCTGGTCTCATGGCCCATGCTCACACCAGGGCCCCAGAGGAGGCCCTCAGAGCTCATGGCCAGAGTGGGCTCTGCCCCACCACGGCGCCTTCACCTGCAGACGGCGGCCGCCCTGCAGCGCCACAGACCGCGTGCAGACGGTCGTGCCAGGTGGGCAGCGGTTTGGGGGGCACCATGCGACGATGAGGCGGGCACCGAGCTACAGCGAGAGGGGGTGAGGCTGGACCTGGAGCTGCAGGCAACAGTGCAACGGGGGGCCCGGCCCAGGAGAGGGACAGCGGGACGTCCAGGTGGGAGCAGGCCCAGAGGGCTACAGGCAGCCACGGGGGGCCCGGCCCAGGCCGGGGCTGGGGGGCTCATCTCCTGTCACTGCTTGTCACCAGGCCGAAAGTGCCGCCTCCACGGGCCCCTGCCAGGTGGTCTGTCTTCTCATGAGGAACACCAGCCTCGCCCCAGAAGGGAGGCTCCCAGCAGAGGGGCCGCGCCTAGCTGCTGTCTCCACGGGAGACCCCTTGCCAGCCTGATGGGGCAAAGCTGAGCAGCCCCACCTGCTGTCAGCCTTCCTTCCGGTCCAGATGCTGGGCGTCAGGGTCCGTCCCTGCAGTCGGGGGTGTGGCACGCTGCCTGCTTTTCAGATAGCCCAGGCCTTTAATATTTCCATATAAGTTATTTTTAAAATTTATTTAATTTTCATTTTGTCGTGTGTTTGGCCCCAGTGGGTCTTCACCGCTGTGCGCACAGCCTTTCCCTAGCTGTGGTGGGCGGGGCTGCTCCCTAGGTGCGGTGCGATGGCCTCTTGTTTCCGGGCGTGGGCTCCAGGCGGGTGGGCTCAGCCGCCGTGCGGAGGCTTCTTTGCTCCGCAGCACACGGGATCGTCCCAGACCAGGGACTGAACATGTGTCCCCTGCACTGACAGGCAGACTCTTACCCACTAGACCACCGGGGAAGCCCCCATATAAATTTTCAATTTAGAAAAAAGAGCCTCCAGGGTTTCGACCTGATGTCACTGCAAACAGCACTTTTGTCTCCCGATAAGCTGGGACTGATCTCTCTGATAAGCTGGTGACTGGTCTCTGATACGCTGGTGACTGGTCTCTGATACGCTGGTTACTGGTCTCTGATATGCTGGGACTGGTCTCTGTGATGAGCTGGTGACTGGTCTCTGATACGCTGTGACTGGTCTCTGATACGCTGTGACTGGTCTCTGATACGCTGGGACTGGTCTCTGATACGCTGGGACTGGTCTCTGATAGGCTGGTGACTGGTCTCTGATACGCTGGTCACTGGTCTCTGTGATAAGCTGGTGACTGGTCTCTCTGATAAGCTGGTGACTGGTCTCTGATAGGCTGGTGACTGGTCTCTGATAAGCTGGTGACTGGTCTCTGATAGGCTGGTGACTGGTCTCTGATACGCTGTGACTGGTCTCTGATACGCTGTGACTGGTCTCTGATACGCTGGGACTGGTCTCTGATACGCTGGGACTGGTCTCTGATAGGCTGGTGACTGGTCTCTGATACGCTGGTCACTGGTCTCTGTGATAAGCTGGTGACTGGTCTCTCTGATAAGCTGGTGACTGGTCTCTGATAGGCTGGTGACTGGTCTCTGATAAGCTGGTGACTGGTCTCTGATACGCTGGTGACTGGTCTCTGATACGCTGTGACTGGTCTCTGATAAGCTGGTGACTGGTCTCTGATACGCTGGGACTGGTCTCTGATACGCTGGTCACTGGTCTCTGTGATAAGCTGGTGACTGGTCTCTCTGATAAGCTGGTGACTGGTCTCTGATAGGCTGGTGACTGGTCTCTGATAAGCTGGTGACTGGTCTCTGATACGCTGGTGACTGGTCTCTGATACGCTGTGACTGGTCTCTGATAGGCTGGTGACTGGTCTCTGATAAGCTGGTGACTGGTCTCTGATAAGCTGGTGACTGGTCTCTGATACGCTGGTGACTGGTCTCTGATACGCTGTGACTGGTCTCTGATAAGCTGGTGACTGGTCTCTGATACGCTGGGACTGGTCTCTGATACGCTGGGACTGGTCTCTGATAGGCTGGTGACTGGTCTCTGATAGGCTGGTGACTGGTCTCTGATAAGCTGGTGGCTGGTCTCTGATAGGCTGGTGACTGGTCTCTGATACGCTGTGACTGGTCTCTGTGATAAGCTGGTGACTGATCTCTCTGATAAGCTGGTGAATGGTCTCTCTGATAAGCTGGTGACTGGTCTCTGATACACTGGGACTGGTCTCTGATACGCTGGGACTGGTCTCTGATAGGCTGGTGACTGGTCTCTGATAAGCTGGTGGCTGGTCTCTGATAGGCTGGTGACTGGTCTCTGATACGCTGGTGACTGGTCTCTGATACGCTGGTGACTGGTCTCTGATAAGCTGGTGGCTGGTCTCTGATAGGCTGGTGACTGGTCTCTGATACGCTGTGACTGGTCTCTGATAAGCTGGTGGCTGGTCTCTGATAGGCTGGTGACTGGTCTCTGATACGCTGTGACTGGTCTCTGTGATAAGCTGGTGACTGATCTCTCTGATAAGCTGGTGACTGGTCTCTGATACGCTGGTGACTGGTCTCTGATACGCTGGTGACTGGTCTCTGATACGCTGTGACTGGTCTCTGATAAGCTGGTGACTGGTCTCTGATACGCTGTGACTGGTCTCTGATACGCTGGTGACTGGTCTCTGATACACTGGGACTGGTCTCTGATACGCTGGTGACTGGTCTCTGATACACTGGGACTGGTCTCTGATACACTGGGACTGGTCTCTGATACGCTGGTGACTGGTCTCTGATACGCTGTGACTGGTCTCTGATAGGCTGGTGGCTGGTGTCTGATAGGCTGTGACTGGTCTCTGATACGCTGGGACTGGTCTCTGATACGCTGGTCACTGGTCTCTGTGATAAGCTGGTGGCTGGTCTCTGATAAGCTGGTGGCTGGTCTCTGATAGGCTGGGCCTGGTCTCTGATAGGCTGGGCCTGGTCTCTGTGCGATGAGCTGGCAGCCGTCCAGGCTCGCCCTTTACCCCCAGCAGTTGTCTTGGAGCCGCCCCAGCGGTTCTCCGGGAGCCGGGCGGCGCCTGGGGACGGAAAGGCATTGGCTGTGTTGCCACCGGTCCCTTTGCTCCCCTGCTGCCTCGTCACCTGCCGGCAGCCAGGAGATGCTCAGAGGGACCAGCGGCACGGTCCCCTCGCCCCTGCCTGAGCCCGGGGGACCTTCACCACCTCACCGTCCGGGGACACACTGGCTGCTTGTTGTTCAGTCACTGAGGCGCATCTGACTCTGCGACCGTGGACTGCAGCCCGCCAGCCTCCTCTACCCATGAGATTCTCCTGGCCAGAATACGGGAGTGGGCAGCTATGCCCTTCTCCAGGGGATCTTCCTGACCCAGGGATCGAACCTGGGTCTCCCTCATTGCAGACAGATTCTTTACCGTCTGAGCCACCAGGAAAGCCCAGAGTTTGCTCAAACTCATGTCCATTGTCTGAGCAAATTCCAGGAGACAGTGAAGGACAGGTAAGCCTGGGATACAGCAGTCCAAGAGGTCGAGAGAGTCAGGCAGGACGGGGTGACTGAGCAGCGACGTGTCCGCTGAGTCGGTGCTGCCATCCAGCCACCTCATCCTCTGTCGCCCTCTTCTCCTCCCGCCTTCAATCTTTCCCAGCATCAGGATCTTTTCCAATGAGTCAGTTCTTCAAATCAGGTGGCCAAAGTATTGGAGCTTCAGCTTCAGCACCAGTCCTTCCAATGAATATTCAGGGTTGATTTCCTTTGGGATTGCTGGGACTGGTCTCTGATAGGCTGGGCCTGGTCTCTGTGCGATGAGCTGGCAGCCGTCCAGGCTCGCCCTTTACCCCCAGCAGTTGTCTTGGAGCCGCCCCAGCGGTTCTCCGGGAGCCGGGCGGCGCCTGGGGACGGAAAGGCATTGGCTGTGTTGCCACCGGTCCCTTTGCTCCCCTGCTGCCTCGTCACCTGCCGGCAGCCAGGAGATGCTCAGAGGGACCAGCGGCACGGTCCCCTCGCCCCTGCCTGAGCCCGGGGGACCTTCACCACCTCACCGTCCGGGGACACACTGGCTGCTTGTTGTTCAGTCGCTGAGGCGCATCTGACTCTGCGACCGTGGACTGCAGCCCGCCAGCCTCCTCTACCCATGAGATTCTCCTGGCCAGAATACGGGAGTGGGCAGCTATGCCCTTCTCCAGGGGATCTTCCTGACCCAGGGATCGAACCTGGGTCTCCCTCATTGCAGACAGATTCTTTACCGTCTGAGCCACCAGGAAAGCCCAGAGTTTGCTCAAACTCATGTCCATTGTCTGAGCAAATTCCAGGAGACAGTGAAGGACAGGTAAGCCTGGGATACAGCAGTCCAAGAGGTCGAGAGAGTCAGGCAGGACGGGGTGACTGAGCAGCGACGTGTCCGCTGAGTCGGTGCTGCCATCCAGCCACCTCATCCTCTGTCGCCCTCTTCTCCTCCCGCCTTCAATCTTCCCCAGCATCAGGATCTTTTCCAATGAGTCAGTTCTTCAAATCAGGTGGCCAAAGTATTGGAGCTTCAGCTTCAGCACCAGTCCTTCCAATGAATATTCAGGGTTGATTTCCTTTGGGATGGACTGGTTTGATTTCCCTGCAGTCCAAGGGACTCTCAAGAGTCTTCTCCAGCACCACAGTTGGGACCAGATGCCATGATCTTAGTTTTTTGTGTTGAGCTTTAAGCCAACTTTTTCACCCTCTTCTTTCACCCTCATCAAGAGGCTCTTCAGTTCCTCTTCACTTTCTGCCATTAGAGTGGTGTCATCTGCACATCTCAGGCTGTTGACGTTTCTCCCTGCAGTCTTGATTCCAGCTTGTGCTTCATCCAGCCCAGCGTTTTGCATAACATGTGCTGCAGGTAAGTTAAATTAGCCGGGTGATAATGTATAGCTCTGACATACTGTTTTCCAAATTTTGAACCAGTGCTTTGTTCCCTGTCCAGTTCTAACTGTTGTTTCTTGACCTGCATACAGGTTTCTTTTCTAAATCCAGCTTGTACATCAGAAAGTTCTCAGTTCATGTACTGTTGAAGCCTAGCTTGAAGGATTTTGAACGTAATCTTGCTAACATATGGAATGAGTGCAATTGTGCAATAGTTTGAACATCCTTTTGGAGAAGGGAATGGCAACTCACTCCAGTACTCTTGCCTAGAAAATTTCATGGATGGAGGAGCCTCATAGGCTATAGTCCATGGGGTCGCAAAGAGTCGGACACAACTGAGTGACTTCATTTTCACTGTGAACATTCTTTGGCATTGCCTTTCTTTTTTTGGAGAAGGGAATGGCAACTCACTCCAGTACTCTTGCCTAGAAAATTTCATGGATGGAGGAGCCTCATAGGCTATAGTCCATGGGGTCGCAAAGAGTCGGACACAACTGAGTGACTTCATTTTCACTGTGAACATTCTTTGGCATTGCCTTTCTTTAGGATTGGGATGAAAACACCTTTTCCAGTCCTGTGGCCACTGCTGAGTTTTCCAAATTTGCTGGCATATTGAGTGCAGCACTTTCACAGCAGCATCTTTCAGGATTTGAAATAGCTCAGCTGGAATTCCATCACCTCCACTAGCTTTGTTTATAGTGATGCTTCCTAAGGCCCACTTGACTTCACGCTCCAGAATGTCTGGCTCTAGATGAGTGATTACACCATCACAGTTATCCGGGTCATTAAAACCTTTCTTGTACAGTTCTTCTGTGTATTCTTGCCACCTCTTCTTAGTATTTGCTGCTTCTGTTGGGTCCATACCATTTCTGTCCTTTATCGAGCCCATCTTTGCATGAAATGTTCCCTTGGTATCTCTAATTTTCTTGAAGAGACCTCTAGTCTTTCCCATTCTGTTGTTTTCCTCTATTTCTTTGCATTGATCGCCGAGGAAGGCTTTCTTACCTCTCCTTGCTGTTGTCTGGAACTCTGCGTTCAGTTGGATACATCTTTCCCTTTCTCCCTTGCCTTTCACTTCTCTTCTTTCCTCAGGCATTTGTAAGATCTCCTCAGAAAACCACTTTACCTTCCAGAATTTCTTTTTCTTTGGGGTGGTTTCGTCACTGTCTGCTGGACAGTATTACAAACCTCTGTCATAGAGCTTCAGGCACTTTGTCTACACCAGGTCTAATCCCTTGAGCCTACTTGTCACCTTCACTGTATAAGCTGTAGAGTCATAACGGATTTGGTTGAGGTCATACCTGAATGGTCTAGTGGTTTTCCCTACTTTCTTCAATTTAAGTCTGACTTTGGCAACAGAGAGTTCGTGATCTGAGCCACAGTCAGCTCCCAGCCTTGTTTCTGCTGACTGTATAGAGCTTCTCCATCTTTGGCTGCAAAGGATATAATGATTTTGGTGTTGACTGTTTGGTGATGTCCATGTGTAGAGTCTTCTCTTGTGTTGTTGGAAGAGGGTGTTTGCTGTGACCAGTGCGTTCTCTTGGCAAAGCTCTATCGGCCTTTGCCCTGCTTGTACTCCAAGGCCAAGCTTGCCTGTTACTCCAGGTATCTCTTGACTTCCTGCTTTTGCATTCCAACCTACTAGGATGAAAATTACATTTTTTTTTTTTTTTTTTTGGTGTTAGCTCTAGGTCCTGTAGGCCTTCATAGAACTGTTCAACTTCAGCTTCTTCGGCATTAGTGGTTGGTGCGTAGACTTGGATTACTGTGATGTTGAATGGTTTGCCTTGGAAATGAACAGAGATCATTCTGTTGTTTTTGAGATTGCACCAAGGTATTGTATTTCGGACCCTGTTGTTGACTGTGAGGGCCATTCCGTTCCATCTAAGGGGTTCTTGCCCGTAGAGCGTGCTAAGTCACTTCAGCGTGTCTGACTCTTTGTGACTCTGTGCACTGTAGCCCCTAGGTTCCTCTGGCCGTGAGATTCTCCAGGCAAATTCTCAAACCCACTAGAGTGGGCTGCCCTTTCCTGCCCCAGAAGCTCTTCCCTACCCAGGGAGGAAGCCCGCCTCTCAGGCACGTCCTGCGTGGGCAGGCAGGTTCTTTACCCCTAGTGCCACCTGGGAAGCCCCACAGGAGTGGTCATCTGAGTTAAATCCACCCATTCTCGTCCACTTAGCTCACTGACCCCTAAAAGGTCGACATCACTCGTGCCATCTCCTGCCCGACCACGTCCAGCTGACCTTGGTTTTTGACACTGACTGCACACACAGGTGTCCATCCTCCCCCACACCCCGCTCCCGCCCAGGCTGCCGCATCACGCTGGCCGGCTTCCCCGTGCCATGCAGCTCTCCTGCCCGGGCTGCCGCATCACGCTGGGCAGCTTCCCCGTGCCATGCGGTAGGCTCTTGGACTTTGTTTTTGTTTTCTTCTTCATTTACTTCTGCCCCCGTTTTTATCATCTCCTTCCTCCCGGTTACTCTGAGTTCACTTTGCTCTTTTATTTTTCTGCCCTGTTGAGCTGGAATCTTTGGTCACTGAACTTGAAATCTTTCTTTTTTTCCCATGGAAGTATTCACAGCTACGAGTGTCCCTCTAAGCCCAGCTTTAGCTGCATCCCAGAAATATTATACTGAACTTTCTTTCTCACTTTGGTTAAAATATTTTCCAGATTTCCTTATAATTTCTTCTTTCATCCATGAATTATTTAGCAGTATATCATCTCATTTTTCAGATATGTGTGGTTTGCCTAGTTACCTTATTGCTATTAATTTCTAATTTAGTCTCATTTTGATCTCAGAGAATATACTCTGTATGATTTAAATGCTTTTAAACTTATCAGGACTTGTTTTATGAAGCATCGTATCATCTGCAATGATTAATAGATGGTGTGCACTTGAAAAGAATTCCTGCTGTGCAATTATTGGGTATGATTTTCTAGAAAGAACATTAGGGAAACATGATTAACGTTATTGTTCGGATCTTCTATTTATTAACTTTTTGCCTGCTTGTCCCATCAGTTGCTAAGAGAAGGGAGTTCAAAACACCAGCTGTGCTTTTGGAATTATTTCTCCCTTTAATTGTTTCTGTCCATTTTTGCTTCGCGTATTTTGAATCTTCCCTCTGGCCCCCACGTTTACGGTTTAAATGTCTTCCTACGAGCTAACGTGGATGTCATTATGAAATGCCCCCCTTTCTGTCTTTTCTTACAGTTTTTTTTGTCTGGTATTAACGCAGCCACTCTGGCCTCTTAGACTCAGTTTGTGTAGATAGCTTTATGCATCCGTTAATTTTCAGCCACTCTATGTGTTTTTTTAAAGTGTTTCCTCCTACTGTAGACAGCATATGACCGGGCCTTGCTTTCTTGCTGGTGCTGATGCGCTCTGAGGATCGCTGCCTTTGAACTGAGATGCTTAATCTGTAAGATTTACTGGCATTCTGATTTTGTCCCCATTTCCCTGTTTTCTGTTTTTACTTTTTCTTTTTTTTCCTTCTGTTCCTCCTTTCCTTTTTTATTTTCTTCTTTTGAGTTATTTTTAATATTTTGTTTTAATTTATCTATTAGTTTTTTGCTTATTACTTTTCATGGCTGCTTTAGGGATGACCACAACCTTTTCACATCTCTATAGTTTGAAAGTCACACTATTCCATGTAAAAACCATGAGAATTAGAAACTTTGCGACCCTGTGCCCCCCACTCTTTCCACTACAGACATCATCATTGTTGCCCCACATACACTGTAAACTCCACAAGTGAAAGTGAAAGTGAAGTTGCTCAGTTGTGTCCAACTCTTTGCCATCCCATGGACTGTAGCCTGCCAGGCTCCTCTGTCCATGGGATTTTCCAGGCTAGGATACTGGAGTGGGTTGCCATTTCCTCCTCCAAGGGATCTTCCCTACCCAGGGATTGAACCCGGGCCTCCAGCACTGTAGGCAGACGCTTTACCCATCAGGGAAGTCCTGCGAACTCCACAGGGCAGTGTTAGATTCTTTCTTTAATCAGTAACATATGTTTTAAAGAAGCTAGGAGGAAACAGAATGTTTTCTCTTTACCCAAACACTCAGTGCTTCTTGCGGCCTTCGTTCCTCCAAGTCTCTATTTATGCAGTGCACCTTCAGCCTGAAAGCTTTCATCTGGCATTTCCGAAGTGTAGGTCAGCTGACAAGGACCCTTCCTGGCTTCGTCTTTGTCAGGGACGTGCTTTCCTTTGCCCTTCCTTCTGGAGTAGACGTTCTGGGGGCGCAGAGGCCCCGACCGTCACACGGTAACCGCGTGCAGGTCTCCCAGCTCTCCCCCGTGGACCCAGAATCGTTCCTGTCACTGGGGGCCTGGCGCCGTCGAAGTGATGTGGGTGCTCGTGGCATCCTGAGAATGACATCCTCTTGTGGGGGTCATCCTGCGCTGTCCCCCAGGCTCCCCCAAGGCTGCCCCCTGCGCGTGTGTGACAGCCACGTGCTGTGGCCAGGCACCCACGCTCACGCCCCCAGGACCCCACGTCGGGCGGCACCCTTGGGTGGAGCTGTTGGCTGAGGCCCCGCAGATATGAGAGTCGGCTCCATCTGAGGGTCGAACTGACCCCCACCCGGATGAGTCCCTGCCCCTCCAGAAGGGTCACACGCCAGAACCTGCCCCAGGCCGCAGAAGACTCGGCTGCCAGGCTCGAGGAACTGCGGCTCCGAGCGCTTCCTCCCGAGGCGGCCGGCCGGCGCACGCACCTGCTGAGAGCGTACAGCGCAGGCCCAGCGACACCTGCTCCCGAGGGGGTCGCCTGAGCAAGCACCCACGCAGCGCCAGGCCGTCCCTCGGGGTGCTCGGCCCCGCCC
>SJYR01004127.1:151471-162714 GCA_006410655.1 Kobus ellipsiprymnus | reverse complement strand
GGGGCGTGGGGAGGGGATGTGGGGGCTGGGGCGCGGGCAGGCCAGGTCCGGCGGACAGCCGCAGCGCTCTTCAGTCGGGTCGGGCTGCTGCCGCGTGGGCAGCGGACAACAGGGCCTCCCCTGCCTTGCCCGCGGGCGCGCAGGGAGCGGGGCTGCCCTGGGGTGCGGGGACCGAGGGCAGTGAGCGCCCCTCCCCCGCAGGCTCTACCTCGTCGGCGGCGGGGCCCCTCTGGTCATCTGCGGCGTCACGGCCGCCACGAACATCAGGAACTACGGGATGGAGGCCGAGGACGCGGCGTAGTGAGTACCGGGCGCCCCGCGGGGGCGCAGGACGGGCCGCAGTCCCCCGGCTCGGGCGCCGCCACACCCCCGTCCGCGCTGCGCGCTGCGGGCTGGTTTGGCCGCACAGGGAGGGCCTGGTGGGGTGCGAGGGACGGCTGAGCGGCCCCGGCCGCGTGCGGGGCCCAGACGGCGGCCAGAGCGGCCCTCCGCGCCGGCTCTCTGCTCCTCCCCACTCCCGCCCCAGCCCGGCCCCCTCCAGCGCCCCGGGCCGCCCGAGGCCCCTCTGGCCGGCGTTGTGGGTCGAAGGCTGTGGGGCTGGTCCCCTGGGCTGCCCCAGCGGTCCCTCCGCCCTCCTCAGCAGAGCCTCCTGGGGGGCCAGAAGGCCCCCAGGCCCCAGCGCTCCTCCCACAGCTGCCCTGGGGGGCGAAACCCACGTCCTGCTCTGGAGGCCCAGCGCCTCCTGGGCCCTGCCTGCGCCCCCGCCCCGCCCAGCCGAGGTGGTGTCTCCTTATCACGTGACCGCGGGGAGGCAGTTTCCCTGCTCCAGCCCAGCAGGCTGCCCGGAGCGACCCCTCGCCGACCCCCTCTCCCCCGCAGCTGCTGGATGGCCTGGGAGCCCAGCCTGGGCGCCTTCTATGGGCCGGCGGCCTTCATCGCCCTGGTCACCTGCGGGTACTTCCTTGGCACCTACGTCCAGCTCCGGCGCCACCCGGAGCGCAGGTACGAGCTCAGCGAGCGGGCGGAGGAGCGGCAGCGGCTGGCAGGCCCCGAGGGCGGCCCTGGGAGCCCGGGGGGCGCGCCGCGCGCCCCCGACGGCCGGGCCGCCTCGCTGCTGCAAAACGAGCACTCGTTCAGGGCCCAGCTGCGGGCCGCCGCCGCCACACTCCTCCTGTTCGCGGCCACGTGGGCCTTCGGGGCGCTGGCCGTGTCGCAGGGCCACTTCCTGGATATGGTCTTCAGCTGCCTGTACGGCGCCTTCTGCGTGACCCTGGGGCTGTTCGTGCTCATCCACCACTGTGCCAAGCGCGATGACGTGTGGCACTGCTGGTGGTCTTGCTGCCCCGCCCGCCGGGACCCCCACCCCGCGAAGCTCAGCGCCCGCCCTGCCCTCGATGCCAATGGGGACGCGCTGGGCCACGTGGCCTGCCTGCAGGACTCGCCGTGTCCTGGCAAGGCGTTGGGCTTCAGCCACCCATCCGCCAGCCACTGCAAGATGACCAACCTGCAGGCCGCCCAAGGCCACGTCAGCTGCCTGTCGCCAGCCACGCCCTGCTGTGCCCAGATGCCCTGCCAGCAGCTCATGGAGGACGCAGCCCACGTGCACGAGGGGGACGCCTTCGAGCATGACACGCACCTGCACACGTGTGTCCAGGGCAGAACTAAGCCACACTACTTCAGCCGGCACCGGGCAGCCGCGGCCGAGCAGGAGTACGCCTACCACATCCCGTCCAGCCTGGACGGCAGCCCGCACAGCTCGCGCTCGGAAAGCCCGCCCAGCTCACTAGAGGGCCCCGTGGGCCCTCACGCGCTGGCCTGCTGTGCCCAGGGCGACCCCCTCCCCCTGGTCAGCCAGCCCGAGGGCGGCGCCCCCAGCCCCATGGGCGCTCACGCGCTGGCCTGCTGTGCCCAGGGCGACCCCTTCCCCCTGGTCAGCCAGCCCGAGGGCAGCGCCCCCAGCCCGGTGCTGTACAGCTGTCCGCCGCGGCCCGGCAGGGAGGCGGCCCGCGGCCCGGCGCGCCTGGAGATGCTCCGCCGGACACAGTCACTGCCCTTCGGTGGCCCCGGCCAGAACGGGCTGCTCAAGGGTGACGTGCGGGATGCTGCCCCCTTCAGCTCGGACAGCACAGGCAACATCCGCACGGGGCCCTGGAGGAACGAGACAACGGTGTAGCGGCTGAGACTGCCTCAGAGCAGAGCCCTCTGCCCCTGGGGTGGGTGGGGGTCGCCTCTCGACCCAGCCTTGGCAGACCCCCCCCTCACGCCTGCCCGGGAAGGACACGAGAGGGAAGGCGCTCTGGGCCACGGTTGCCTCCACGGAGCCCACACTCAGGAGCAGCAGCTGCCCGCCACCTGCTTCCAGCGCAGAGCGCCCCGTCCCCGGCAGCCAGGGGGAGGACCCGCCCCGCGTGCCTGTGTGCACCCGGCTGAACCCTGCTGCCTCGATGGCCCTGGCTGCAGCAGGAGGCACCGCCTCGTCTCCCAGTGTCTCACCCGTCCGTTCTGTTAAGGTTTGTTCTTAGAGGCGGGCAGCCTGCCTGTCGGTCCGGAGCGTCAGAGGACTCAGCCCAGGCCGGCTCTCTGTTCACCCCGGGCCAGAGAGCATCACAGACCCCGGGCAGCTGCCCCACTCCGCGGACCCTAGGCCTCCCCCGGGGCCGGCAGGGTCTCTGAGGGGTCTGTGCCCTGGAAACGCCCACCACACACCCTGTGATGTCGACTTCTGAAGCCAGGCACTGTCGGGACCGGGGCCCGCCCACGATGGCGTCGGGAGCAATAAAGTCCCTGCCACAAAGAGAGAGGGTCTGGCATTTCCATGAACACGTGGGCGCAAAGCCCCGACTCAGAGGACACACGTCGATGACCAGAGTCCTTCTGTGACAGCAGCCGCGTGTCCCACAGGAGGGGCTCTGGGTCCCTGCAGAGGTGGAAGCCCAGAAAGCCCGAGGGGAGAGTGTGTGCGCAGCCTGGACTCCACCCCAGGCCTGTGCATGTGTGCACCCATACCCACACCCACGTGTGTGTGTTGGTGCACTGCCACACGTGTGCACTGCTGCATGCATGCGCGCGCCACATGTGTGCACGGTACGCCATGGGCACACACACGCGGTGTGCTCGGAAGCCCAGACAGCCCGAGGGGAGAGTGTGTGCGCAGCCTGGACTCCACCCCAGGCCTGTGCATGTGTGCACCCACACCCACACCCACGTGTGTGTGTTGGTGCACTGCCACAGGTGTGCACTGCTGCATGCATGCGCGCGCCACATGTGTGCACGGTACGCCATGGGCACACACACGCGGTGTGCACGCCACATGCCCTGCACACGGCGTACGTCACACACGCCCCCCACGTGCAGATGTTGCTGCACAGCCACGCACACACGTGTTCCCCAGCCCCCGATCTAGCCCCCCGAGCGCCAGGCTTTCCTTGCCCTGCGCGGCCTCATCACCAGGCTTGTTAGCATCTGCGTGGGGGCAGGGGGCTCCAGGAGGACCAGATCTTTCCCCACACCTGCTGGAGGGGGGGCGGGGAGGGGCGGGCGTGCCCAGGGTCCCAGGCACTTTGCCCAGTATCTCAGCACAGGGGCCTCGATTCCCGGGGTTCTTGTAGACCTAGCAGTGACCTTGTAATAGACCATGGTGTCCAGTACCTGCATCCTCACAAGACAGCCAGACAAGCCACCGGCGACCGCCGCAGGGTGGCTCTCGTCTCCAGCCCCCGGCCTGGTGCCTGCCCGCGGCCCCCGTGACCAGCGCCCCGGGGCAGCGCCGAGCACTCTGCGGACGCAGAGCCGGGGACGAAGCTCCGTGCCGCCCTCGTTGGTGCTTTGTGAGGCTGGTTCATAGACCTGCGAGCCTCTCAGTCCCTCTAGGGGCAGGCCCCCTGGTGCCCAGCTCAGGGCAGGCCGGGGAGCCAGGAGGCTGCCCCCAGCCCCTCCAGAAGGCTTCCCCTGCCCTCCTGCCCGCCACCCCTGGCAGAGCAGAGAGCGGCTCATCCCTGAGACCAAAGAGACTGGATGGGAGCCAGTGAACCTCGGGGTCCCGGGGCTGCACCAGCCTCCCGAGCCCACTGGGCAGTGTGGTGACACAGTCCACAGTGAAGTTCTCCAGGAATAAAAATCCATAACACGACCACATCCGGGGGCACCCACACGGACGGTCCCACCAGAGACGCGAGGTCGGAGGTCAAAGCTGCAGACCGCTGTCCGAGGTCTAACCCTGGGTCGCCCCTTCTTAGTGCTGTGTGAGGACATACAGGCAGGGGTGGAGCCAGAGTGTGCCTCCTGCATGCGTGAGAGCATGCACGAGTGTGCCCGTGTGCTGAGTGCATCTGTGCATTGTCTTCGAACTGGTGTGTGCACGCTTGTGAGTCTGTGCATGTCACATGTAAGTCTGTCACGTGTGTGTACGCTGTGAGAACACATGCTTCTGAATGTGCTGTTGAGCGCTGGGTGGGTGTGTGCATGTCTGCAGTGTATGCGTGAGAGCACAATAGTGAACGTGTGCGCACTTGTGAGTGCATGCGTGTGCATGTGTGTGAATCGTGTATACATGGAGAGGGCTGTGTTGTACATATGAGTGCAGAAGAGAACACGTGTGTATGTGGGAGTGTGTGTGCAAGTACATGCCCGTCACAGAGGGTGTGTGCAGCACCCTTGCCCTGGTCTGGCTGCTGTCTAACTGCCCCTCAGGGCAGCTCGGGCAGCGTCAGCCGGCGGGGCCTCGGGGTGCCTCAGCCACGCTCTCCCCAGCGTCGCAGTCCACCCCCAGCATCAAGGTCCGTTCCCAACATGAGGCTCCGTCCCGAGTGTCCCCTGCTAGGGCGCCAGCGGCCGCTGGCCCAGGAGGCATTGGCCCACAGGCGTGGCCAGCCCTGCCATCTGCAGGGAGTGCTGGCACTCGGTAAGAGACCCCTGCTGACCCCCTGGCTTCTCCAGAAGCCCCTGAGCCACCTCTGGACGCTCCAGCCCCGGGAGCCCCTCGGGGTCTGCTGGCGTCGGCACAGCCAGGCCCACAGGAGGGGCGGGGCCAGGATCTGGGCTGCTGGGCTCTATGAGACAGACGGTGAGGGGCGTCTCGGGCCCCAGGACCCCCAGCCTGGGACAGAGTCAGCTTAGAGAACAGAGCGCCAGCTGTCGGGCGGTGGGGGGAGCCCAGGAGTGGCCTCAGGGGTCGGGTCATGGGGCCTGGGTCAAGTCTGCAACGGCAGCCATCAGGCTGGGCCATCGCCCCGGGCTCCAGTGGGGCAGCGGGGGCAGCAGCAGGGACCGCGGCAGAGATCACAGCTTCGGGAGGCCTGTCCTCTGCCAGGCCAGGCACCCCCAGGACCCGGGGCCCTGGGAAGGGGCACAACCAGCTGCAGGAAGGGGGCTGCAGCACCCTGGAGAGAACCGGAGCCCCGCAGCCCCGCCACTGGCCCCAGACCTTCGGGGTTCCGGGTGGGGAGGAGACACTGGCGGGCCTCGGGGCTCAGGGACGCCAGCAGCCGGATGCGGGCCAACCGGCGAAGACCCGCCTGAGTCCCGGCCGGGCGGTGCGGGTGCGCCCCGGCCTGCTGGCCGCACCCAGCCTGCACACCCAGTTCTCTGGGCCGAGGCTTCAGCAGCAGCTTTCCCTACGAGCGACCATCAGGCGCCTGGGGTGTAAAGTGGCCTGTCGGATCCACCTGCTGAGAGTGATCTGGGGTCCGCAGGCCGGGGAGGGGCGCCTGCCAGAGGCTGGGTCTGTGGCTCCAAAAGCTGGGACAGGAGGTGACGAGAGGACACGGGCAAGGTGCCAGGGCGCTCACGCCAGCGCAGGGAGGACGGCGCGGCGCGGGGCACTGGGAGGCCGGGGGTGCAGAAAGGCCACACGTGGGCGGTCACGCTGCTGAGAGGCTGCTGCACCAGACAGCCCGGGCCGAGGTCTGCACACGCGGGTGCGGAGGCCCTGCTCACCCCCCGGGAGGCCCGGTGGGCCCGTGTGGCCTGTCTACAGTCACCTCTGGATCCTGGACGCGCACTGGGGGCTTGCAAAGGCAGGAGACGCCGCACAGCTGGTCAGACGCCGACACCTCCTCTGGGGAGCACGCGGGAACGTCAGCAGGGGGTGGGGAGGCCTGGGACCAAAGCAGCGGGCCCAGGGCTTGAGGGGCCAGTGGGGCCAGGAGCCCAGAGCCCCGGGGGTGAGATGGGGGCGCCCAGAGGGTGGGGCCCGTGAAGAGCACAGGCCAGAAGCAGCCAGCTCCTGGGGGGCTGGGTGAGCAGATGCTCAGGGCGAGATTTCAGAGGCCCCCAAACTAAGTAATCAAGACGAGTAAGGTTGTGACACAATGTTTCCAAAAAAAAGATGCAAAAATGCATGATGACCAGCATCAAAATCTCAAAGGAGCCAGAATCAGTGTCTCTGGTGGGCCCCGGGGGTCCCAGTGTGGGCGTCGGGGAAGCCTTGCTGACACGCGGCTCAGAGGACAGTCCACGCCGGCACCCACCAGGGCCTCCCCAGACAGTGACCAGCGCGGCCACAGGAGAGGGACAGAACCACCCGGAGCCGAGAGAGACGGAACCACCCGGAGCCGGGAGAGACGGAACCACCCGGAGCCGAGAGAGAGATGGCCCGAGCCAGGCGCAGTGGACAAATGTGACGGACACGCCAGAATCAGCCTGCAGAGGAGAGGCAGCCCATGGCTGGGCGAGGGGCCAGAAGTGTGCACTGCACTCCACAGTTTACAAAGGGCAGGGGGACGCCCTGAGGGAGGAGGGGGCCCACACGGGTGTGCAGCCCCTTCCAGCCCCTCAGCTCGGGGTCCCAGCAAGCCCCGCGCGTGCAGGAGACATGGGGTTCACGGAGGAAGTGGCCCTCTCACCCCACCCTCAGGATGGGTCAGGGACTCCCTTTCTTCCCTTCGTCCTCCCCCGCCTCCACTCAGGACCCACTAGAGGAAGCACGCCCCCAGGGTTCACAGGGGCCACTTCCCACCTCCTCCAGGGCCCACCCCGTCTCCACCCACAGACTCCACGCCCTGCCTGTCCTCCCCCCTGCCAAACCCAACACGTGGGCCAGGAGCCCTTCACGCGGCACCTGTCAAATGCCCACATTAAGCCCAGGGAGCAGGCTCAGAGGAGTCAAGCGACTTCCGGCTTCTCACGGGCAGCTGCCACCCACTCTCCCAGAGGCCCCGGGCCGTCAGCTCAGACAGCATGCTTGCCTGGCCCCACCTGCGGGGCCGGGGTGGTCGATCCGCCAGAGACCCTCCGTCTTCACACGGCAAGCCTGCTGCAGGCTCGGCTCACTGCCTGCGGCCCACGGTCCACGGCTGTTTCCTGTTTGGTCCATGTCCTCGGAGCTCCAGAGCGGGTGGGGGGCTCTGGGACCCCAGTGATCCCTGCGTGGGCTGGGAACCCGGAAGGGCAGGACAGGCGCCTGGGGGCCACGTTCGCGGGAGGACGTCACAGGGCACCTCCTGGACCAGGGAAGTGGCATCGATGGATGGGTGGGGATTTCCAAGTGAGGACTTCTTCAAGGCCTCAGAGAGAGCTCCTGGGATGAAGCCGACAGGCAGGAAGCAGTCCTCTCGTTTCCTACAAAGGCTCCAGAAACTGAGGCAGTGAGTACAAATGCCCGGAAGGTGCACCTTCTGGAAAGTTCACGAACGTGGAATTCTCTCCACGAGCTGCAAGAAAACATCCTGCCCAGGAAGCCTCGGCCTCGGGTTCCAGGGGAGGGCAACCCCCACCAGAGGTGCCTCGCTAGAGGAGGGTCACGGCCAGCAGGCCAAGCGAGCCCCACCTGGGGAGGACCCGGCCAGGGTTCGAGTGAAAATGATGGAACTGAACCCCCGGAAACAAGGGAAGAGCCAGTCCATGAGCTGGATGGTGGGAAGCGCTGACCAGTTGGCAGGGGCCCCTGAGATGGCCCGGGAGCCGGGCCCAGGTCCCCAGCTGCGCGGGAGCCTCCACAGCTGCGCCCTGCGGAGACACTGGGGAGGGGACGCTGAGAGCAGACAAGGCGGCCCGAAAAGCAGGAACCTGGGTGGAGTTTGGAGCAAAGGGGAGATACCCCAGGCGGTTCCTGGGCCCTGCTTCCCACCACGGCTCTGAGGCCACTGCGTCCAGTAGGTGCAGAAACAGACAAAGGGGAAACGTTCCTGTGAATCTGAGCCTCTGCTTTTCTTTTTTTTTTTTTTTGAGAAATGTACCACATTGAAGTGAATGAAATGGAGCCTCTGCTATTTTTCAAGAAACATGAGACATCAACACCCATCCAGGAAAGACGGTGGTACTCCAGCGTCTTGCTCACAGGGACCCACGGCATAAAGTCAGTTCTGTGTCTCACGTAGGGAAAGGAGCCAACAAGCTCTGTGTCTTGGCAACATCTTGTTTAAACTGGGTTTAACTGTGTTTTTTCTGTAATTTTGTTTTTAGTGATCAACATTTGCTTATGATGGATCAGTGTTAGTCTAGGGGCGAAGAAAGTCTCAGCTGGGCCTGCCTGTGGAGCCTGTGGGATGAAGAGACCCCCTTCCTGTAATTAACACAAAGGAGATAGGCTTAGGCAAAGAAGCAGAAAGCCTGCAGAGAACCCAGAGCACTGCAGAGTGGGCGTGGGGGGATGGAGGGGGTAGAGTGGGAAGATGCCCCACCCACGGGTGGCAGGCTGACTCTGCACTTGAAGGGTCCTGGTTCCGGCCAGCGAGAGGCCGCTGGCCAGCAGGGAAGCAGCAGAGCCTGACCCTGAGTGCCAGGCCTCTGCTGTCCTCGGCAGGAGCCACTCACAGACAGCCTGAAAGGGGGCACAGCAGGTCCCAGCCGCCCAGCCCTCAGCCAGGGCAGCAGCCGCGCAGCGTGGGGAGGGCTTGCGGGAAGGCGGGCTGGGGGCCCCCAACACCCGGGCCTGTCCCGTGAGCCAGTGGGAAGATCTACCTGGCCACCCAGTGAGAACACCATCTCTGTCTAGCAGCGGCACAATCAGGGCCCTCACGAGCCCCCAGCCTGGGGGCACAGACGCGCCTGGGGCCGGCCCTGCAGCAGGTGGTCACAACAGGGGGAAGGCCGCTTTCTGCAGCAGCGCCAATGGAAACACAGATGCGTAGCCTGCTCAGCAGTCAAGAAGGCTGCACGTCAGGGAAAGCCTTGTCATTAGATCTTAAAAGTCCTCCCCAAAAGCTGCAACTACGTGAAGTGACAGGCTTACTGTGGTGATCACTTTGCAACATTCAGATATAGAATAACCATACTGCACACCCGAAACTCACCTGATGTTAGAGGTAATTACCTCAGTTAAAACAATTTAAAACTGGTCTTGCTAAAACTGTGTTTAGAGAAAAGCTATAGCTTTAAATGAATTATAGAAGAGGAAAAAGCTGGACTCCCTGGCGGCTCAGCGTGAAGAGCCTGCCTGCCAGTGCAGGAGACACAGGTGTGCCCCCTGGTCCGGGAAGCTTGCACGCGCCCCTGGGAAGCTAAGCCCGGGCACCAGAGCTACTGAGCTTGCACTCTGGAGCCTGGGGCCTCAACTCCTGAAGTCCGTGCTCCGAAACAAGAGAAGCCCCCGCAGGGAGAGCCCTTGGCACAACCAGAGAGCAGCCCCTGCTCACGGCAACAGAGGAGGCCCAGGCGGCAACAAGGACCTGAACAGCCAAAATAAGTCCGGTTTTCAAAACAGCATAGGAAAAGGTTGAAAACTGGTGAGCTACACATCCATCTCAAGAATTTTGAAAAATAATAGTAATTAGAACTTCCCCCGAGTAAATTAAATGAAATAATGAAGATAAAAATGTTGATTATACATTCTTTAATAAACAGTGTGATCAGCACTGCCCTGGCAGATCTAATCAAGACAAAATAGAGCAACAAACGCCAAGAACTGAGGGAGGCGTTAGGACAGATCCCAGAGACACTGAAAGACAGAGGGGGCAATGCATGCAACGCGGAGCCAGCGAGTCTGAGACACGAGATGAGACAGACAAAGCCCTAGGAAAGCTCCGCTCACCAAGACTGACCTATGGAAACGAAGGAGCAGCTTTAAGACTTGTACAATCATTAAAGAAAAAGTCAAAGAAATGTAAAAAAGCAAAACGGCTGTCTGAGGAGGTCTTACAAATAGCTGTGAAGAGAAGAGAAGCGAAAAGCAAAGGACAAAAGGAAGGATATACCCATCTGAATGCAGAGTTCCAAAGAATACTTTCAAAGTAAAGATAAGAAAGCCATCCCCAGTGATCAGTGCAAAGAAATAGAAGAAAACATAGAATGGGGAAGACTAGAGATCTCTTCAAGAAAATTAGAGATACCAAGGGGACATTTCCTGCCAAGATGGGCTCGATAAAGGACAGAAATGGTATGGACCTAATGAAGCAGAAGATATTAAGGAGCAGTGGCAAAAATACACAGAAGAGCTGCACAAAAAAGATCTTAAAGACCCAGATAACCACGACGGTGTGATCACTCCCCTAGAGCCAGATATCTTGGAATGCGAAGTCAAGTGGGCCTTAGGAAGCATCACTATGAACAAAGCTAGTGGAGGTGATGGAATTCCAGTTGAGCTATTTCAAATCCTAAAAGATGATGCTGTGAAAGTGCTGCACTGAATATGCCAGCAAACTTGGAAACCTCAGCAGTGGCCACAGGACTGGAAAAGGTCAGTGTTCAATTCAGTCCCCCAAAAACGCAATGCCAAAGAATGCTCAAACTACCACACAATTGCACTTGTCTCACACGTTAGTAAAGTAATGCTCAAAATCCTCCAAGCCAGGCTTCAACAAAACGTGAACCGTGAGAAAGCCATGGACAAGCTGGCTTTAGAAAAGGCAGAGGAGCCAGAGATCAAATTGCAACATCCACTGGATCATGGAAAAAGCAACAGAGTTCCAGAAAAACATCTATTTCTGCTGTACTGACTATGCCAAATCCTTGGACTGTATGGATCACAATAAACTGTGGAAAATTCTGAGAGAGATGGGAATACCAGACCACCTGACCTGCCTCTTGAGAAACCTTCCTGCAGGTCAGGAAGCAACAGTTAGAACTGGACATGGAACAGACTGGTTCTTAATAGGGAAAGGAGTAATGTCAAGGCTGTATATTGTCACCCTGCTTATTTAACTTATATGCAGAGTACATCACGAGAAACGCTGGGCTGGATGAAGCACAAGCTGGAATCAAGATTGCTGGGAGAAATATCAATACCTCAGATATGCAGATGACACCACCCTTATGGCAGAAGTGAAGAGGAGCTAAAAAGCCTCTTGATGAAAGTGAAAGAGGAGAGC